>CP054668.1:7473761-7762524 GCA_013348765.1 Carpinus viminea | reverse complement strand
AAGAATATAAAATATAAGATTAACACTATCTGACCACTTTATTGTTTAGAAGAACTATGGCAATTAATATTAGGATTCTACAACTGTAGATAAAAGCTTCTCAGAAAACATGTTGTGTAATCAGTATGCAGTTTGACAACGACAACACTCTTTGAAAAGAGGAAACTTAAAGGATTTATTATGATTTTTATTTTTCTTAGATAAGTAGAAGGTAAATGATTTACTATCACCAACAGATGAAATTTCTAAATTTATTGATATGGTACAATATTAACTTTCAGCTATGGGCACTTTTGGGAAAAGAAAACAGTGATGCTCTGCTGTTGGCAGCTTTGCAGTAACATAAACAATATATATATAAAGATTCTTTAAGGAATTACTACATACCAACACCCATGGATATCAGCAATACTCTTGTTATAGAGTAGACCTTTATCCTTAATTCTGGCAATCCACATCTCTTGAAATATGATGTAATCAGACGCACAATAGAAGCAGCATGTGGTAATAGCTGACTGCAAAGGAAAATAATCATGTGCAGAAAGTAAGAAGATATATCAAGAAGAGGTTGAGGGAAAAAAAAACGAAAAACAACCAGGAGAATGTATTAATGTGACAGAATGAGGATTTGAAGCATAACTCTACATTCACTGGTTTAAAAGGATTAGGATTGTTGTGAAGTCTCTATCAAAGTCATGGTAGGCCTGACAATATGCAAGTATGAATTTATTTCAAGGACCTCCAGCCCCACAAAAATTTCAGTGGATGAAGGTCGCAGCCTAGGACTAAGAGCAAAGGGAGCTGCTAAATTTAAAAGCTCCGTTAACTATGGCATTGCTAGTGTGTCCTCTAGGAGAAGGAAGGGCAAGACCATTTTGTCATAGCCATTTGTGTAGGGCATCAGCGTTGGTGTGTTTGTTTGAGGATTTTTGGGTTTTTCTGGGGTAGCTTTGATTTCTCTGTGGGTTGTTTTGAGGGTGTTTGGGTGGGTTTGCAGGATTTTTCTTTGTTAGCTTTGGCTCCCCTTTGTATACTCCATGTGTAATTAGAGAGCCACACTCTTTTTTCTCTTTAATAAAACTTCTTATTACTAAAAAAAAATAATAATTAATTAATTAAAAATTAAAATAATAATAATAATAATACTAATAAAAGTGGATGAAGAATTGTGACCTTAAAATAGGTTAGGCATAAATCTCAAAGAGAAATTATGCCTTCAAGATAAAGGCATTTATAAATTTACAATATTATAGCAATGCCCCAAGTTAATAATTTTTTTTTTTTTTAAGTAATTGAGATATCATTAAAAGTGTAAGGCGACCCTATGTACACAGAAAGTAAACAAGAGAAGCCACCTAACTAGTAGGGGCAAAATGAACAAGAAAATCATGATAACTAATCAAAAAAAGAGAAACATAAGCAATTGTCCAGAGATACAAAGTGTTGAAAAGTAAAGACTTAATCTCCTCCAAAGTCCTTTTGCAGTCCTCAAAACTTCTATCATTCATTTCTTTCTATACGCACCACAAAAGGCACAAAGGCACCATTCTTCCACCCCAAGATAATAAATGACACATATATGTCAGTATATATATACATGTATATAGTTATATAAAAGACGGGCAAATACTCTAATTTACCTGCGTGTGCCCTTTATAATTGCACTGAGCAGTTCTAAACTATATGAGTGCAAAACTGGAAGTTTTGAACATATGAGCTCTTGCTGCATGGAAGTCATGAAGGGCATTACAGCTTGTGGCAATGATCCATCCACCATCAGCACTCTCTCAATAAGGACTAATGAACAGGGCGTTCACCTGCTAGCCAAATATCTGAGATATCTTAAAATTTCACATCCTCGGTTTTTAGATTATCGAAAATAAAGTCAGAATGCATAAACACTATTAAGAAGTACACTGAATAGATCTGCATTCCTATTTTTCATTAAAGCATCTCAAAAGAACTAATTATACTTTCTCTCCTTCCTTCTAGTCCCTTTTGCATACTCTCGGTGTACTAAGGGTTGCGCCCTATCTTTTATATATTATATTGAACTTTCAAAAAAAAAAAACTAATTATACAATACTACCTGCATGGGGTACGAACTTGTAAGCATCATTGAACAGCACAGCATCAGTGAAGAGACACTGGACATCAGCAATTGCTCAGACCTCCTTGTGGGATTGTCTGAGGCTTCTCCTGACAATGTATGACATCCTAAGGGAGGTGGGGGATCTTTTCCAGCCGAAACCAATAATCTAACAGCTTCATTCCGTTTAGCTTCTGCAACACGTGAAATTTGTCACTTACAAGGCTTAAGACCAGAACCAGCACAACCAAGATTTCTTCTACTGTACCTTCTTCTAAACCTTGGAAGGCATCATTCAGGTGACCATTTATTAATAATAAGATCTTCTGCATCATTAAGGACCAGCTTTCTGCATCTCCTCTTGATTTTGGCAGTAATGCTAGGCAACGGGCAAGCCTCTGCTTGTTGAACACCAAAAAGAAATACCTCAGAACAAATTCACATACATCTCATAGTTTGCTTGTTTAGTCAAATCTGAGACAGATCATACCAAGGAAAAATAGCCACTATACCTTCTGCATATCAACACTGCATTTTCCAGACAGAAGTTTTGAAGCAATAACAGCCTCAGCCTGAAAGAAGTATTTGGTACCCATCATATCATGAATGCATCAACAAGCCAAAGCTAATGGCTTTGAAATGAAATAGAAGCCCAGAAAGGAGAAAAATTTCAGGCTTTTTACACACATAAGCCACAATGAGAGCAGATTACAAGGTTTATCTTCACAATGTCAGTAAATCATCTAAAAGTTTGTTTTACATGCTTCTAATATGTATTGTTTTAGAATCTATAGCACCAGATCTAAAAGGGCATTGGTAAATGTGGATGAAGAATCATCATAAAGAGCTGAAACATCACTGAGCACCCGACACATAGCGCTATATTTTCGATGAAGTGAGACTTATGTGAAATCACTGGATGCATAGTGTCAAATCTTTTTTTTTTTTTTTTTTTACATTCTCGAGTAATTATATTCGTACAGTGTATCAAATCATATTTTATCAAAATATACTCTGAGTACAAAAATAAATAAATAAATAAATTTAAAAAAGTAATCATATATCATATTAAATATCGCATTCACTTGGAAAAGTAATTTATGACAACTTTTATAATCATTTGAATGAAACTCAAGAATCAAATGTTGTCAAAATAAGCTTTTCTTTGGGGTTTATTGTTTACATACTTAAATTTGCAAATTTGACATTTAATTGCAAAATGAAGTGTAAATAAAGCTCAATAACCATATACAGATATGAACCTTGTGCCTCTTTCGTTTAAAAGATGATGTAGTTGCACAAACACTTACAGAATGTGATGTCACTAGTTCAAATATATATTCCACTACCCAACCTACATTTCCTAAGTTTAACTTGAAATGTAAAGTAAAATATTTATGGGAAATATATACAATACTAATTCTGATAGAAGGAAGTCTAGGAACAAAAGATGAGAAACTTACATTGTCATAATGACGGTGCATGGAAGATGGAAAGTAAGTTATAATAGTGCATAACAATTGAACTGCTCCTTCCTGCACACACCATGACGGAGATGACAAATGAAACTTGAAGACATAAAACTAGTCAACATAATGTGTTTTGATAAGACCATCAGATAACATATCTTCATGCAATCTTTTCTTTTCTTTTCTTTTTTTTTTTTGATATCTTCATGCAATCTGATACAATAAGATTGCCAGAAAATAATTTATTCACACGCACAGAAATAAAGGGTGGTAAGGTAGAAAATGCATCTCTAACCCCAACAGATTTCAAGAGGTTTATGCTATTAGGATTACACATTTACCTCAGAGTGTGTGTGTGTGTGTGTGTGTGTGTGTGAGTGACAAAGAGAGAGAGAGCGAGAGTGAGAGAGAGAGCGCATGGGTTAGAATTGTATGTTTATGTTGCAATTTTCTCATGTGAAGCAAGATGCACATGCACAAAATCAAACACAAGTTACTATCAAATTAATGTTATCCATCAAATAATCTTCATCATAAATATAAGTATCATCCAAACAACTCATCAAGATATGGGAATATGGATTTGCAATACTGAGCAAACACAAACGCTATAAAATGATTCAATACTACAATAGCCTCTTTAGCCAACTAGTCAATGATTCTATCATATCTATTGTTGCTCACAATCTAGGATGGAACAAAAACAGAAAAACTTTAAAATGTATTGTTCAATGACATCCAAAGTGCTTAATGCAATTGTCATATGAAAATTTTTCATTAACTAATTTAAAAGAAGGAAAACTTATAAAATGTTCATGGATTTCCTCAAGTAAAGCTTAAGCAATTTTTTTTTTTTTTTTTTTGTTAATTAATGAAAAACTTTACTGAAAAAGCGTAAGGTGCCCCAAGTACACAGGACATATACACAGGGGCTCCCACAAGCCCAAAACCCAAAAAGAAGCAACACCCACAACCCAACCAACCTAAAGACACCTACAAACCCAAAATAATTATATCTAAATGTTCTCTAAAATTTATACTTCTTACCCATATAGCCTCTGAACTCTCATCATTTAACAGCTTCAAAACTGGTTGAACGAGCTTCCCAGCATGGGAAGTGCCATCCTTCTTTAGATTTGAAAATCCACCCAACCTAATCCAGGAAAGAGAAAAGCTCAACAAGTCATAAAACTCACAATATCACAAATAAATACAAGCTACAAGTATTATACACCGATATCAAATTATAAGTTGTGATTTGGAATAAATGATTCACAAACTAGATGAAGCAAACTAGCAAAGTACAACATAGAAGCCATTCATCAGTTACATGCCAGCAGTCTTTGAAAATCATAGGTAGAAGCTACCATAGAACACTGATAACCACTGTGGGGAACCCCATAGGCCATAAACCTCAATTTGAAATTCAAGCAAAAATTGAGGAATGTTTTTCAATTACATGCACAATCCAATTTCCCATCAAAGCAATTAACTTTCGATTCACTTGACAAGAAATATGACAACTCTGAAATTGACTTCTATAAGGTAACAATTCTGTGATATATACTTTTAAGAAATATTCTTGTTCGTGTGGACATGCTCACAAACACAAAAATAAATATAATCAGGTCGTCTATGAATTGAAAGGGCCTTTTGGAACAATCCTGGTGCAATATGAAGCTTCATTTCTGGCCAAACGTAAGCCAGCTAAATCAAATTAAGGCCTATTCAGAAGATGTAACAAGTTCTTCATGAGCTCCATAAGTTACCAAAGGGTAGCTACTCCACAATATCAAGTGAGAGAGACATAAATTATTGTGCTTCTTAGAACCTATTTGGGATTGCGTTTGAGAAATAGAGCTTTTAAGTCAAAAAGAGTTTTTGGGCAAAAGCTTCATTTTTAAGCTTTTGCCAAAAGTGCTTTTTGGCCATTTTTAGGCTTTTGAGACCCTTAAAAGTGCTTTTAATTTATTTACCAAACAATAACTTTTTTCTTCAAATGAGATTTTTGAGTGTTAAAAGCACTTTTAGGCCTCTCAAACGCAATCCCAAACAAGCCATTAGTGTTGAATAAATTTGCAATTAATCTCTATATTTTCCATTGGATGCATAAGGTTTAATAGCTAATAAATGACTCTGTGTTTTGTGTATAAGTTTTTGTAAGCATGCACATAACTACCCTATTTCCCAAAATGTGTTTTATCATCCACCATCATATAAAACTCTTTAAAACAACTGTCACATCACAAGGGTGTGTGTGTGTGTGTGTGAGTGAGAGAGAGAGAAAGAGAGAGAGAGGTGCTGGATTGGGATATCAGGATCTGAACTCATACATAATCAATCAATTCCATGCAACTCCAAAATACATATAACATAATTACAATTCAATTTATATATGAATATATATGCAATATCATTTATGCCAAAAACAAAGGAGATCTAACCTTGTGAACATATCTGATAATGAAGCACATGAAGCCACCTTCACAAAATGAGAATCTGCTGGTGACTATTAAAAAAAAAAATACAACAGCCATGTCAATAGAGGAATTTTAAAATCTAATTACATTTTAAGCTTTGAAATGCAAACAATATTTTAGGCATATTAACAGACAAGTTACAATCTTTAGTTGCACGTTTCTCAGCATATTGTTGCTCGATAAAAGAAATGGTAATTTAAGATTAGCATCTTCTTTATCTTATTTTAAGCTGCAGATATCAGATTATCAATCTCAACAGGTAGGCAGGAAGTTCATTTCCTTATCAGATGTATCATATGTAATACAAATCATCTTCTTACACAAAATAGAAACAGGATTGCATTAAGACAATTGTCCCAGATTTTTTTTTCAAGAAGAGTAGACTGATTTAGTGGTTCAACTAGATATGATATGCAAAATTTGCCTAGAAGAATGGTTTCCTTTAGAACAAATAAAGAAGAAGGCAAAAGTCATATTCATAATGACTATTTAATGCAGATCGCATATAATTTACTCTCGAGCATTTCAAGTCCAAGACAAGAACATTATCAGTCTCTAGGTTTTGAAATAGTTCATCAGCCTTAAGGAAGCCTACTGGCAAGGTAAGACATTATATCGTAGCTAGTTGTCGCATTTAAGCTAATGTAAGTCCCACCCCATACATTGCTTCATAATAAACAAAAATGCAATATGAATAACGAGCTTATGAAAGACAAAGTCCATCCGAATAGAAATGAAAAAGGGCATTTATGCTCTTCACGTCCTTTATCCGGAAATAAGCATGGGGCTTATTCCATTGACTCGTACTCACCATTTTAGTAAATGATGCGGAGAAGGTTAGTGACATTGTACATTTGTATGGACACCAGCTTTAGGGAAGATGCTAACTATGGATAACTTAAGAAAGAGACTCATTATAGTGGTGGATTGAAGATCTAGGTGTAAAAAGACTGGAGAAACCATTTGATAATCTTTTGCTCCATTGTGAAGTAACTAGAGACTTAAGGGATTTGATCTTCTCTTCTTTTCAGGATAAAGTGGGTCATGCCCCAACAAGTGGAACTGTTGGCTTGTTGGAAAGATCACTTTGGTATACACTATAATATAGAAGTTTGGAAGATGATTCCTTTATACTTCATTGACGGTATTTGTTCCTTTGTTGAGCATTTTTCATGCCAGCCATTGTTTGGTAGTTGACGGGACCTTGAACTTGTCTACATGCAACCATGCATACCACGCCTTGTTGTGTGGTTATCATGGATCATGTGGGCAATCTCGTGCTCTCAGATGCAGAAAGTTTTGTGGGTTAGGGGGCCTATGTCCTCTGTTTGCCCAAACCAAGCGTACACGCACGATTGTTGTGCCTGCCCTTGATCTTTAACCCCTTACAAGCGTGTCAAAGTCTGGTGCGGTGCCAACATCGAGAAGGTGTTCAAATCTCTTTAAGTTTAGATGCCAGCTTACAACTATTCTCATTTTTTAATTGGGTGTTTTTCATGTATACTTCATGTGTACATGAGTTGTGCACCTCTGCACTTCTTTATAAGATTAAATTACTTATCAAAAAAATGGTAGTGACATTGATCCACAAGTAGCTCAGAAAATTTTTAAAATAGCAGTAAGTAGGCTTTTTTATATTTCACAAGTACAATAAACTTGGAGAGCCATAAAACCTTAAGATGAGAATTATAATGCATGACAACTACTAAGCTTTATGTACCTGAATATATGGTAGAAGCTTCTGAAACCAAAGAGTGTATGATGCCAAGAAACGATCTGAGCTGCACTCCTGACAAGTCACCCCCAGTAAGCAGATTCCCGCCCAGCATTTATCTGGCTAGGACAGAATCAAACAATCTAATAAATAAATATTTAAGGAATATTTACAGTCTTCTAGTAAAACAAAAAACAAAGAATTTCTATTTCTTTTCCTGCTCACATGGTACAAACTACTCCTAAAGTAGAATTTTAAGAAAATAATACTCAAGCCAAAACACATTTTTTGCATTGTTCATTCCAACGACATCGATGTCATGTCCTCCATTCACCACTAAAATCTAACCATATAAGCACTGTTAAAAGGTTGAGAATCCACCAATTAGGTGAGTTCTAATATATCCACCAGGAGCAATGCAAATAATTTGATAAAAACAATTAATTGAATTCACATATTTATTTTCCTTGCTTTCACCTTGAAACTTCTCATAATTTCTCACAGCCCAAACAAGAGATCAATACTAGAAGGCTATCCTCATCAAACATAATTGATTTTCTACATTTTGATCAGATAAATAGTTCCAACTCTATACTTCAAGGAAATACTGGTGATATGGCAAAAAGTTTTGGAGGTTAATTGAGTATATATCGTGGAGGAATGGGTAAAACCCACCTACCCACCTATCCATAACATGAAAAGGAGATCATTTGCCATATAGTTGGATGCCCACAGAAATCATATCCCTCCAATGCATTCCACATGCCAGCTGAAGTACAAATGTACTCTACAGAAGGAGCCCATCAAAGCAAATTGAAGCCCTAACCACCATCAAGGGCACAGTTTCAGATACTTTCAGCTCCAAAACTCAGTGAAATGTCACCACTCAGAGCTACCATTTCTTTTACGCCCCCATTCACAAAAATGTATTCAAATGCAAAATCACAAATCATTAACCAATTAATTGACTCTAAATTACTTCTCAAAAAAATTAATCGACTCCAAATTACTTCAAACCGAAAACAAACGTTATGTAACAAACTTAACTTAGATCCTTGTACAATTACAAGACTAATACAATTAAACCTATACCTCCAACACCACACAAACAGATACTAAATTAACATATTTCCCTCTCTTGTCCACGCTTTTCTGAACAAACCCAACAGAACCCATGAATTTAACTTCAATTTCACCACAAGACATTGAGAGCAAATAAAAATTAAAAATTAAATAAAAAAAAAAAATCTAAACACCCATTTCAACTAATCCTAAAATAAAAAAAACCAATAAACAAACATATAAACGGAGGTCTATTGATGAGTACCATATTGTGAGAGACGAGCAAGAGCAAGCGCTCGACCCAGGAATCGACCGCGGATTTCCAGTTCTGGATTTTCTTTTGGCCCGTGGATTCTCGAAGGAGCACTCGGCGAGGAGACCGTGCGTCTTGATCCCCGAAACGACGGTGGAGAGCCCAGCGGGGTCCGGAAACAGGTGCGTATCGTCGGGGACATGCTCTTTGATCAGCGTTCGAAGAGGCGGGGCTTCAGAGCGACATCGTACATATTCTTGAAGTGATTGAAGGCCGCCATTGGGATAGAATCGAGCTTGAGCTCTGAGATTGAGATTGAGAGATAGTAGGGTTTTAAGGTCGTTCTGTTAAACCCCAGATTTGGTAGCCGTTGTTTCTAAAAGCCTAAGAGTATAGGGTGTATAAACTAGGGCGTCAAAAATATCGGAAAACCGGGACCAAATACCGGAAAATCGGACCGAACCGGGAAACGGTTTGATACAGGTAGGGAAAAACTGGTAATTTGGGTGTCCGTTCCGGTTACTAATTTTGAGGTTTTTTTTTTTTTTTTAACATGTTCTACGTGTATGGGAGGTGAATTCGAACTCAGAACCTTTTCTTTATAAAGCATAGCTCACAGATTAAGCTACATCTCTAATTTTGAGGTTTTTAAATACTTTATAACAGATAACTAGATATATATAATATATATTTTAATTATATATTTTTTTCGAATTTTTATATATATATTTTTTTCACTGTAGGGTAAAAATCGTAAGTCACTTCTATATTTTCAAATTTAATATATTTATTAATATTTTGAATTGTTTTGTTTTTAAATGGGGGTGCAAAATGGTTAAATTAAGCCCAAAAGTTAGGCTCAATGCTAAAGTAAGCCCAAAATGCAATAATAATAATAATAATAATAATAATAATAATGGTCATCGTGTTTGGATAATTGGGTACCAATCAAACCGGCCGTTATTGTATACTCGGTTAACTAGGTACCAGTTTGTTCCGTTTTCAAAATGAAAAAAATACCTAGACCTAATCAGTTCGATTCACAGTTCTAGCTAATAAGCGAAATAGGGATCTTGTTTACATATAATAAATTGTAGTACATGTATTCGATTTACAGACGTAGAAGTGCCACATCACTACCACCACATTTTAAAATGGAAAAGAGAAAACTTTACAAAGTCCTCCGGAACTTCTGCATGATTTTATATATAATAATAAAATATTGCTTTCAATTATCAACTTTCGTAAAAATTTTATGTTAAATCTTGTCAAAACTTTCAAATGTCTATATGTTATATTAAATAAAATAATTGTAAAGATTTAGGCAGGTTTTTTATATTAAAAAAAAAATCTTTGCAATATTTTTGCAACATCTTTGCAATTTTCTATTTTTTTATAAAAAAAAAAATATTAGTATTTTAGAAATTTTGACAAAATTCTAACGGAATCGAATAATTGAAAGAAATTGAATGTTCAATACTCTTAATTGAAAGTTTTTGAACTTTTGATGTACTTTCAAAATACGTGAAAGTTTTATAAAATTTCTTCAATAAAAACAAAAACAAAACAAGCATGGACTCTTTTTACAAATTGATTTTTGGGGTAACTTCACTTAGTCCTCTAAAATGCCACACATTTTGCATATATAAAGTAAATAATATACGATATCAATTTAATATATTTACTTTCAATGTAAGAAATATATTCTCTAACATATACCACATAGCACAAAACTACCAGAGCCCTTATTCCCAGATTCTCCAACTCTATAAGAGCATAACTGTTGGAAGTCCCACATTATCTGGGTATTAAGAAGATGGACCATTTATAAAGGTAAGGGGAAACCTCAACTTTCAAGCTAGCTTTTGAGTTGAGTTAAGCCCAATACCAATTTCTAACATGATATCAAAGCCTGACCCAATTGGCTGTGGCCCACTGTCTCCCATTTGGTGCACGTGTTGGCTTTGATGTCCTCCCGCCACACGTGAGGGGGCGTGTTAGAAGTCCTACATTGCCTGGGTATGAAGAAGATGTGCCATTTACAAGAGTGAGAGGAAACCTCAACTCTCGAGCTATCTTTTGAGTTGAGTTAGGCCCAATACCCATTTCTAACAATAACAATATCAATTAGGGGCAAATGGTTCGGATCAACATCTCCCACGTTGTGGATCTTCCCAATTCCCAACAACATGGTAAAATTGTCAACATATTAGCAATACAACCAATAAAAAATAAAGAATAATCGACAGGTGATCCAAAATGTACCAAACAAGAACTATACGCACAATTTGTCAAAATGAAGGAAACTAATGAAAATGAAGAATCCTCCATTTCTAGACAATTCAGCACCATTGCAAAGAAAGGGTACATCTCAAAAGCTCATTGCATTTTTTTTCATTCCTTCCCTAATTCCAATAGTTGTGGATATATTATATTATAGAGCACTAGAGTTAGTCTATTAAAAATGGGAAACTAGTATAGACGACTAGACAATGACCAAACCATGCATAGCTGTCACAAGCAAAACAAAATTTGCTGACATAGCATGCAAATCCATAATTGCAAGTGCCACAAGAACCTCAACGTTTTTTTATCTAATTGCATATACACCAGTAGTGATAGTTTAGTGGTCTCAAGAAAATTCCAATGAGGTTGGATGAAACGCCCCCAAATATGGTATTGACCAATTTAGTAGGGTTACTGGCAATTACCCAAATATAACTAACAGGGAATCTTTCCCTTTAAACATAATCAGAGTAAATACATAAGAATATAAAATAAAACTGAAGAATCTAATAACCATAAAGGAAACATACATTATCCTTGAATACAGACATGGAGCAACTAATAGAGATACAAATAACCTGATCAAACTTGATAACAACGTGTAGATCTTTGTCTTAAATAAATCCGAACCGGCAACCATGCCACTCTCCTCTTCCTATAAATGATAAACAGTATTGGTACTTCAATAGTTGATCACACATCAACTAAATTTATTAAAATGATAAGATAATAAAGATAAACAACTCCTTTAGCTGGCCACTAGTATTTTGCTTCAAGACGTCTGTCACCAATCCTTTGTGATGAAATTATCTATACCACAAGGACTCTAACGGTGGCCTTCTTAAGGAATTGGAATTTGTGTGGGACTCCGCATCAAAATATAAATGTAAACTTTAATACGAGTTAAGATTCATGTAGAAGAAGCAATGTTCAACGGTTAATTTGTAATGAATGAAAATAACAAATACATGATCAACTTTCTGTTGGTGTCCAAAATATATAAAAGTTGAAACGTCTTCTTTTCGGTATATGAAGATTGATAAGCATTTTGATAAACAAACAGCCTTCCACCTTTGTATTGTATCCAATCCATTCGGCGACCAACAAATAGCTAGAGATCTCTAGAGACAGAGATTAGTTAAGAAATTTTTAGCAGACCTTAAGCTGGGAATTTTGTGTATAGTCAACATCTGATTATTTCTTCAAATGCATTTCATGACATTCTTAACTAAACATGTCTTAATATCAGTTCGATGTTTTATACAATTATTTACACAATATGCAAGCTCGGCAGTCATTGTGTCTTTGACATTGTGTTTCCCCCAACATTTGTAATAGCCTAGAAGAAGACAAGTTTCATAAACAAACTTGTGATCTTCAGACAAGCTGCGGTCTGGCCATTTGCTATCACAAAATTTAATGCATGTATGTAGTGTTTCATCAATTTCAGAGGATTGAGGATACCATACGGGTTGCGGAGAAGGACAAAATGACATAGGGGCAAGATCATTAGTTTGAACTTTATCAAGTTTAGGGACATGAGGAGGCTATGTGGGAGGTGAAGAGGGATGTAAAGAGATACAACTAAGGTTGTTAGCTTGCACTTTTAAGAGAACAAGGATAAACAACTCTATCATCATTAGCATAAGTTTTCTAATAAATTTGCAAGCCATTGATTTTCGTCCAAGGTTGAAACTATTTAGTTTGATGTATAATCAAAAAGATGATTAAGGTTTAACGGTTTAACCCTTATATATTGTACGAAATTGATTTATTCATAAAATAAGTATTGTTTAATAGTTGTAAATTTTAAAACTATGACTATTTTTCAATTAAGTGCCTTTTAGGTTAAGTAATATTTTTTGCTAGGATTTCAATATTTGTTTTGAAATATTTTTTAGGAGAATGTTAGGTGCTCTCCTTGTGTTCTTTTACTACCCTCATAATCCTAGGTTGGATATTTTTATTGTTCTCCTAGTATCCTCTTAGTTCTATGACTAAGATGACATTAGGAGTATACCAGTAGAGCACCTAACATTTCTTACAGGAAATTCAATCATTATACTATGCATTTATGAAAACACAATATGAAAGTTATGACTTAAAAGAATGTGCTTTCATGTAAATGAAAGAATTAAAAAAGAAAAATGATTTGGAAGTGATAAAGAGATATTTGAAGTAAATATTGTAAATAAACTTAATCAACAGTTGGAACAAATAAAGTGATTCAATTCTTAAAGCAATGCAAAATAATATGTCTCACGAAATTCTATAAAGAAAATTTATTTAAATTGAAAGTTTTATAAAAACAAATAAATTTTGGTAGGCTGGGTCAGAAAGATAGATTATAAATTAATTAAGTCGTCATCTTTTTATTTTTCGAAATGAAAAAAGCAATATTATCGCATAGTTTGTGTTATGAGCTTTCAAGAAAGTTATTATTTAATTAATTAATAACTTGCATAAAACATTATACAAACTCGAAGTTTTGGTGTTCATACGAACAGCTGAAGAGCCTATCAAAACAGCAAAATACAATTACATAATAAAAAATATGAAAGCAACCACAAGGTCCACAATTACATAGTTTATGAGTAAATATTAAAGTCTCAATTCTGCGGTAGATGGTATTCTATATAAATAGGAAAATTTTCATTTGCTACTCTAAATTTTTCATATATTTTGCAATCATACCCTTTGTATCACCCATCTCTAAATTCAAGGGCAAAAGTGAAATTTTCTTCTCAATTAACCGTGAGACACAACTATTACATCCTTAAACAATTAATGCAGCCGAAAAGCCTGTAATAATTTTTAGAGTAATGTTTTAAGATTTCCTAGAGTCTTCCTAGAATCACCCTAAATGTGATGTGGCATTTAAAATAACCGTTGAATTTAAGATTTAATTTATTGATTTTTAATCTATTGGTTATTTTAAATGTCACATCTCTTATAGACTTATCAATAAAACACACCAGAAATACTAATTCATCACATAAAATCATTACAAGTAAATCTTAATTAAATATACATCATGTCATACTGCCATACTTACAAATCCACAAAGGCAAGCCTAACTTAAGTCAACACCCATAAATAGAGGTCACTTCAGTTTGTGATGTCGTACATTGCCTGAATATGAAAAAATATGATGTATTTACATGAAATATGTTTTCTCTAAATGGTATGAGGTCTTTATGGGATAAATCCAATAATAAAACCTTGTGGGCTTAGTTCAAAGCAAACAATATCATATCACTTGGAACAGGGTTGTTATAGAGTTATTCTACCATGGACTTCTAAGCTCGCACCCTAATCCATGCCAAACCCTCAACCTGCAACATCTACACGATTGTGGGGATGTCACCACAATTGCATAACGGATATATGAGTCTACAATCCCAATAAATATAGAAATCACTGACTTTTGACACTTAATTGGCTTTCCATTATACCATGAGTTTAGAATAACAATTACACTTGACTTTACAATGCTTTAAAAATATTGTCTCCAAGAGGTAGTTCAATCAACTGTGACTACGCTTAATAAAGTGGAGTAAAACATAATATTTTTAGTTGTGATTGGATGGACATATTTGAAAAAGTGAGTAACTAAAAAATAAATAGAATGCTCAAATCAAAGGTGTCAAAGTGACACCTTACATTGACGGATTTGGATCCCCTCATATTAGAGGGGAATATAAGATTCTCATATTGCAATCCTGACCATTTAATTTAATCCAACGGCCTATGTTAAGCCATGTGTCCCACTCAAAATTAAATATTAAAATATGAATTAACTTTCAAAAAGAAAATTAAAATTAAAATAATAAAAAAATTAAAAATAAAAGAAGGAAAAAGTTGGGGTGGTCCACCCCATTTGAGCCTAGAGGGTGGCTTTGCCACCCCACCTCACGGTGGTTCAAACAATTTTTGACATGGGCCAAAAAAAAAGTTTGGGGTGGTTTATCATAAGGTGGGTTAATCATATTAAAAAAAAAAAAAAAAAATTTCGACCATTTTTTATTATTTTAATAATATTTAATTTTGAATGGGACATGTGGCGTAATGTGGGCCATTGGATTAAATTGAATGGCTAGAATTACAGCAATATGAGAATCTCATATTTTCCTCTAATATAAGGGGATCCCAATCCTACTTTGACTCCTTGCTAGCAAGGAGTCAATGTCATAAAAATTTTAATTGTCATAAATTTTTTGCCAATAAACAAACCTTACATTGACTCCTTGCTTTTTCTTTTGATTTAAAAAAAAACTTGTGATGTCATGTACCACTGTGAGTATATGTCAACTTAAACACAACACATTTATTAAATGGGTCATAAACAGGTGACCTATTATGACATGAACCCATTTAACATAAATCCTAATACTAAAATTATGTGTCGTATTTATATCGGGTTTGCGGGTCACAAATTAAATTACCAACTCTAAATTAAGTTAAACTTAAAATTGTTTGAATTCGTTTAACCTAACAACTACATGTCGTGTTCATAGGTTGCGGGTTAAATTGCCAGCCTTACATTTTTCTATGAGTCTATGGCCTGTTGGTATTATGTTTGGGTCATTAATGGCTCCCCTCTACTGCCAAATAACGTTTTGGTTTGTTAATATGTCCATTTCAAATGAAATTGATAAGATTCGTTTAGTTATAAAGTAAGTGGTAAAATTGTCGAAAAAAATAAAATAACATTTACACCCCCTCCTTTTATAAACTATGTGAAATGGAGAGTCCCTTTCCGTGGTTATTTTTGGTTTTTATTTAAATTTTTTTAAAATGTTTTTTTATGTAATATAAAATAAAAATAATTTGAAGTATTTTTTTTTGGGGGGTCGTTTACTAATGCTTTGATTTTAATAATTTTTTTAAAAAAGACAAAATTTAAAATGCTTTAACAAGGTAATAAAGAACCAATTTCTATATGGTACAAGAATCTTAATTCAAATATAATGTAGCTTATCATATTTAAGAATAATGGGTTTAGTTTTTTTATGCTTGTGTCAATAAAATAAATTGACCCAAATTTAAGTGCTAGTCTCTCTGCCAAGGTCCAGGGACCAATGGAGACTCTACGTCTAAGCAGTAAGCGCCCTCTGCTTGCCACGTGTAAATCAGCCCATCCTCTGGATATCAATTTCTGAACACTCCGAGTCAAAAAGGAAATGCTATATATACATAAGTCCTCACCATTTCCCTCAATTCAGAAACCATTAATCCACTGGAAAAATGGCAGAAGGCGTTCTCTTCAGCATCGGCGGCTGTAGCGAAGCTCGGAGTGCCATCAGCCATGGGGTGTCCGTGTCCGTGTCAAAGATGAGCTCTTCGAGGAGCTGCAGGTGCGCGTCTTGTTTTCCAAATCGAACTACCTTTTTAATGCTCTTTTTTAAAATGCTGCAGTTCCCTAGCTTCCCAGGTTTCCCCTCTTAACAATAATAATAATAATAATAACAACAAAACTTTACTTCACCTCTTAAAATTTTGTGATTTTTATAAATACCTCTTTAATATTTAAAATCTTTTACTTAGGAGTATTAAACTTTGATTTTCTTTTATTTTGTTCATTTCATATAAAAAATGTCAATTTTATTTCTAACTTTAAAATTACATTATTCCCAAAATGATACAATTTTAATTTTGGAGTCAAGATAAAATTAACATTCTATTAAAATTTTTTGTACGGAATAAGCAAAGCGAGAGAAAACCAAACTTTAATACACCTAAATAAAAAATTTTAAACATTAAAAAATATTTATAAAAGTGATCAAAGTTCATGGATAAGTCAAGTTTCCCATCATAATAATAATAAATAAAAATGCTGCAGTTCCGTTAATACAGCCGAATACGGCGGTCGTCCAGCTCAAAAGTTAAGTTCAACGGCAAGTCGTTGGTTGGTCCACCGCCTTAGCTAAGGCTGTGGACCTAAGTCGGTGGCGTTGCCCTTTATTTAAGAGGGAGTGAAACAGAGAGCTGCACTTAAAAAAAAAAAAAAAAAACAGAGTTGGGTGTCTCTACTTCTTATTTTTGTTCGAGAGGGAGAGGGAGTGAATGATGATGATGCCGATGGGATTTCGCTTCCGGCCCACCGATGAAGAGCTCGTAGGCTTCTATTTGTTGAACAAGGTAAGGGGAGAAGATCTGGGTTGGGATGGCATCGGAGAGTTTGATATTTATGGTGAAAAGGCTCTCTGGGAATTCTGTGGTGATCAGGAGGAGAAGCTTTATGTTTTTACAAGGCTTAAACAACTAAGCAAAAATCGAGTGTCACGAACAGCAGGTTGCGGTGTTTGGCATGAGAATTCTTCCGACGAGATATATGATGGTCAGGGTGATGTTATTGGGGCAAGGAAACTGTTCTCTTTCAACTTGAAAGAGGGCTCGTGCTTGAAGAAATCCAACTGGATAATGCACGAGTTCTCATTCGTAGGGGAGTGAGAACGGACGACTGTTTGGGTCCTGTGCACCATCCAAAAGAAAGAATCTTCAGGCAATAAAAGATGCTTTCAAGATCCATCTCCATGCCAAACCTGGAGTAATACAGAAGAAGAACAAGTGCTGCTAATTGAGGACGGATCCCAGCATAGAAAGAGGATGCGTTGCCATGGGCCTCAAGCCACTGGGACCCCCTGAATTTGGAATGCCTGAGTCTGAATTGGAAACCCCATCAGAGCCAAAACTCTGTCTTACTGTTGTTGTCGGTTAAGATATTGTAAATTTTTTTTTTTTGGTTCAATTTTGTTGGAGAACATTGGTGTACTTGCGCCTTATATTGTTATGGGACTCTCTTGGTTTTTGTTATAAAGAATGTCTTCTAACACAAAGGACATGTCGTCTACTCATTTGTTATAAGTTAATCAAAGGAAAAGAGTCAGAGGAGCGAAGTATTTAATTTCTGATTGATCATAATCTGTTCAATATGCACTCATTATAGAGGAA
Organism: Carpinus viminea; assembly: GCA_013348765.1. Lineage (NCBI taxonomy): Eukaryota > Viridiplantae > Streptophyta > Magnoliopsida > Fagales > Betulaceae > Carpinus > Carpinus viminea. The sequence continues at coordinate 7,744,217 of CP054668.1, read as the reverse complement.
CCACAGTTCTTCTATACATGATGAAAATTAGAGAACACAAATATGCATCCAGCAATGAACAAAGCAAATCAACACTTGCTGTAACTGAACTTAAAAGTGTGATTATGTTAGCACTCAACTGTCAACGATATGGATATTCAATACTAGGCACTACTGCTGAGACAAGAAAAGGTCAAACAAGAAAAAAACATGCAGTGACACATACTTAATGGTGATTCTATCATTAAGGAGGCATGCATATGTATGTCATGTATTTATGTGGTCTATTTCAGAATCAGGGGGGAAATCCTTGAATTTTCTTGTTAGATCTGATGTTTGAAATTGGTTTTTGTGAATATACCTACAAGTATAAGCAATTTTTGTGTAGCCTATCTAAGTATATTTTATTTCGATTTGGCTGAGCTTGCGACCAAGCTTACTTGTTAGCTTAGTTCTAGATTCCCAGCAAATCTTACCTATTCCCATGAAAATTTGAAGCTGTATTGAATGTTTGTAGTTCACTATGCCCTGAATTGAGCAGGAATTGTACTGTCATCAAGCAAGATAGTCTTAAGGTTTTCTAAATATATTTGAATTTGTTTACTTTTAGTGGCTGGATTATCATCAATTTGGTTTGGTATATGCAGTACTGCTGAATCTTTGTCACGTCATATATGATTTTGAAGCTTAATACTTTTGTCTTTCCTTCCTTGTTGTTTCTGTAGTTGCTCATAATTTGCAATTGTTCTTCTGTTCTGAAGCTTTCCTCAATGATTCTTTGATAGACAGCAGAGTTCCTATTTTTAATTCTCCTCTTCTTATTCTTACATGCACATTTCTGTGGCCTTCATCCAGATGCTCAAAGCCTTAAATATGTTTTACTATCATGATAATGTTCTTTAACTCTACTAAATGCCTACTTATATGAGAATTTGGATGTTCCAGTGCCTGCGGCAACATTCATGATGGCTTTTATGTGTGGCACTGACAAGCCAAGGTCAGTGTTGGAGTTGTCATTTCCTCATATGGGAGATTCATTTTAATGTAGTTGGTACAACTTACCAGGTTACAGGCATCTTTGCAGAAGCTCTTAGGCTTGTCTTAACACATTCTGCTGAAGTCTATCTCCGGAGTACACTTCTGTACAAGAATGCTCTGCCAACCTAAGGTTATTGATTATGTTCAATTCCAGTTGAACCCAATCCTGGATTCTGAACTGCTCGTTTGCCACAAAGTATGTATATGATGTATGCTCAATCTTAATAATGCGTTTGGGATTTCTTGTTATACTATATGGGTCTTTTTTTTCTTCTGTTATTGCCATAATTTTGAGATGCGATCTGTATATTATGTTGTTAGATAAAATCAACCCTAAGAGGTAGATAGAGTCATCATAGGGCTCAATTACTACTCTTTTTTTTGGTCTCCTAATGCAGTTGGCAACGCTTAAGAGCCATATAGATGAAGTTCTCTATCTTGCCATCTCACCTGATGGACAGGTAGTTTCTCCTTAGTTCCTTCTAATGACACTAATCCTTTCATATAATAAAAAAGTCAGTTATATAACTTAATTTCCCATATGTTTATGCTTGTTCTTTTCTCAACAGTAATAATCATTGTTGTTTCAGACAATTGTCACAGGAGCTGCGAACGAAATACTTAGGTTTTGGAATGTGTTCCCTTCAGCTATATCACAGGTAAATGATTTATTAGATGAATCCAGACTTTTTGGTAATAAGTAGTTTTGATGCTGTTATATACCTCTGAAGTTTTGTCTTCCTCCACTTGGTTTGGCTGCAGTTGATATAGATATAACTCATGAAACTGATTCTCAATTCCAGTAAATATCCCCTATTGTACAGTTTTTTACTACATTATTTAACAATCACACCATTAATTCTGTCGGAGAAAAACATGGTTGGGTATGTTGTATTAAGGTTGACGTAAAGCGTTTTCTGACGAAAAATGTCTTCAACTGAAAATACTTTCTCCCTAGTGTTCGGTTAACACTCCAAGAATCACCCAGAAATTTTTTTCTATTGTTTTTTATTTACTATAAGATAAACATAGAGAAACTATATCAATCTAGTTTCTTGTTTCATTGACAATCTCATTCTTCCACCTCTTATATAAATTTACTGGTGTTGCTACTCAAACTGAAACGGTCAATCATTTTTTGTTGTTGTTGTTGTTGTCTTTTTAAGGGTCTGTTACTTTTGCTGATGGGTCAGCATTGGCAAAGATTGGTTCAACTGTAAGTGTCTTTCTCTCTACATGTGTGGCCTAGGGTGGCTAAGCTTATTTGCGTGTATCAGGTGTATGCTTTTATTTGTTTTCTATCACAATGTTAGCTGCTATTAAAATCGAAGTCATGATTCCTTCCCATGGAGTCACCGGATGAGGGCTGCTTAGGTTGACTATTGCAGTTTTTCATTCCAAGTAGAGGGTGAAACCCAGGTGGCGCGCTGGGATTGGGCATCAATTGATTTGTGTGTTCTTCCAATCCATCTCAAAGACAAAGTCCCACTTGGTCGAAAAAAAACCATATGACATTGAAGTCGAAAATCTCGGCTCCCTGTTTCTCCCTCTAAATCCACCTCAATAAGCAGATGCGAGAAAATTATGGAGTTCTTGAGAGGATGGGGGACACCTTCGACCAAGGATTTTATTTGGTTTATTGCCGTTGGTATGGGATAAAAGCTGAAGATTAAGATGAACAAGGATTATTTGAGTTTGCCAATATAAAATTAACTCTTATTTGATGTGGGATCTATATATCTCCCATTGAGCATTGAAAGAGAATTTTTTGCACTACATTCTTTAAGTGATTGATTACCTTTACCAAAAAAAGATGTAATATGTATTAAAAGATTTTGCATTAAAAAGAAGGGGTTTTATGGTAGAGATTAACAGAAAGTGGTTGAAACCATATCACCCAACCTTTGACATATGATCTATGTTCTTGTTGGGGCTATCATATCGGTTATAGAAGGAGCTGATGGTTAGTTTATAAGTGTAAGGAAAAGTCTCACCTCTTGAACTAACTTTTGAGGTTGAATGAGGCACAAAACTAATAGAAAGAGAAGAAGATAAGGGATAAGAGAGAACTCGATGAACTGATTGAGTATAAAATGGATTCTTATTTATCAACTGAATACCAATTGGTATTTATAAAAGATTACAAAGCTGAAATATAAAACTAATCCTCTAACATACTAACTAACCCAACTTACTAACTCTTAAGTTAACCATTTAACCAACTTACATATTACAACTTACAGCTACACGAAATATATACACCGATAGGCCCCTCAAGTTGAATGGAATAAGTTTAGAACATTCAACTTGGACAGAAGATGTGAAACCACACGAGGAAGAGGCTTTGTCGAATGTCGCAAGTTGATGTTGAGACCGAATATGCAGAGTTTTGATAAGTCCAACAATTTTATCCCTAACAATGTGACAATCTATCTCTATGTGTTTTGTTCGTTCATGGAACACAGGGTTAGCTGCAATATGAATTGCAGATTGACTATCACAGAAAACAAGAGCTGGTTGAAGATGATTGAGTTGCAAATCAGTCAAGAGAGCCTTCAACCAGAAATTTCACATGTCACGGTGACCATGGACCTATACTCTCCTCATTGAAGACCTAGAGACAGTATCGCTTCTTAGACTTCCATGATATCAAGGAATCTCCTAAGAAGACACAAAAACCAGTGACTGATCTCCTTGAATCTGGACAGCTGGCCCAATCTGAATCACAAAAGGATTTTAATTGCAAGGATGAATTTGCAGGAAAGAAAATACCCTGTCCTGGAGAAGATTTGATATACTTCAACACCTTGTAAGCTGCATCCAAATGAGGCTTACGAGGGAGTTCATAAATGACTTAGCAATCAAGAGAATGAAATATATCCGCCTTGTGATTGTTAAGTAAACCACCAATCATTCTTCTATAGATAGTAGGATCAGGGATTAAATCACCAGAATCCCGAGAGAGTTTCTGATTAGGTTCCATGGGAACTAAAGAAGGTTTGGCTGCCAAGACTCCACAATCATCCAAAATCTCAAGAGCATATTTTCTCTGTGAGATAGAAATACCTTTGGAACTTCGTGCAACCTCAAGTCCAAGGAAAAATTTGAGTGAACCAAGATCTTTCAACTTGAAAGCTGAATTAAGCAAAAGCAGAAGATCTGAAATTGCTATAGGATCATTGCTAGCAATCACAATATCATCAACGATACTAGCAAAGCAACAAATGCAGATTGATGAACTCTAGTAAACAAAGAGTAATCGATTTGGATTGCACAAACCCTAGGCCAACCAAAGTGGATGAGAACTTGGAAAACCACTGCCTAGAAGCTTGTTTAAGTCCATAGAGAGACTTTTGAAGTCTGCAGACTTTATTCTTGTTAGTAACCTCAAATCCAGGAGGTAACTTCATGTAAATTTCTTCCTCAAGACTCCCATGTAGAAAGGCATTATTAACATCAAGTTGATGTAAATGCCAACCTTTAACAATGACTAATGCAAGCAAAACCCTTGTTGTCAACTTGGCCGGAGAAAAGTGTCTGAATAGTCTAATCCTTCTTTTGTGTGTAACCTTTTGCCACCAATCTTGCCTTGTATCTTTCCACTTCACCATTAGCCTTATGTTTTATCTTGTACACCCATTTACATCCAATTGGGTGCTTTCCTGATGGTAGATCAGTAATAGTCCAAGTGTCATTCAACTCAAGAGCATGGATTTCAGCAGCCATAGCCTCACGCCAATGAGCAGAACCTACTGCTTGATGATAGAACTGAGGTTCTATATGGGAAGAAACTGAAAGACTGAAATGTTTATAAGATGGAGAGAGCATGTTGTAATCTAGAAAAGATGAAAGACTATAGTGATTACCTGATTCAAAAGCAGCTTTTGGAGTAACAATTGGAAAAGATGTTTGAGTGGCTAAATTACAATGATAATTCTACAAGTAACTAGGTTTACATTTTGCCCTAGTTGATCTTCTAGGTGGAGTAGAAATAGGGACAGAAGCAGATGAATGTGGTAAGTTTGTAGAATTAGGAGAAATTGCAGAATTAGGAAAAATTTCAGAATCAGGAAATGGATTCTGAAGGTTAGAGACAATTGGTTCAGGAATGGTGGGATTGAATGATTGATTATGGGGTATATTGGAAGATGCATTGAAGTGTATATCAGGTAATGGTGTAGGAATCACAAGATATCCATTAGAATCAAATTCAAATTTAGAAGAAGCAAAAGGAAATATGTGTTCATGGAAAACAACATGTCTAGAAATGATAATAGAATTGTTTGCAAGGTTTAACAACTTGTAACCTTTGATGCCATAAGGGTAACCAAGGAACAAACAAGGAACTGCCCTAGCATCAAATTTGGATCTGTTTCTAAGCAAAGTTGAAGAAAAACAGAGACATCCAAAGACTCTAAGATGACTATAGGATGGGGGTTTTGAAAAAAGGAGTTCATAGGGTGATTTATTGGATAAATTTGGAGATGGGATTCTGTTTATAATATGAGCAGAAGTTAAAATGCAATCACCCCAAAATTTGAAAGGTAAATGAGCTTGAAATCTAAGGGCACGAGCTACATTTAGCAAATGTTGGTGTTTCCTCTCCACAACAGAATTTTGTTGTGGAGTCTCAACACAACTCATTTGATGTAGTATGCCTTTAGATTGATAGAAATCAGGCATGATGAATTCAGAACCCTGATCAGATCTAATCACTTTGATGTTAATTTGAAACTGAGTTTGGATTAGAGTGAAAAATGATTGAAGTAATTGCCTAGTTTGAGATTTTGAATGCAGTAAGTATATCCAAGTATAACGGTGTAATCATCCACAATAGTGAGAAAGAATCTATTGCCATTTATTGATTCAAGCTGAAAAGGGCCCCAAATGTCACAATGAACTATGTCAAATCAGAATTTGACTTAGAAGAACTAATTGAAATGAAAGTTTGCGTTGCTTAGCTAAGGGACACTGAGCATACAGCTTTGGGATTACATTCAATGGCAGAACTAGAGAATGTAAAAGATTTATTCTAGAAGTGGAAATGTGACCTAATCGAAATGCCATACATCATTTGAAGCATCCTTGAAAGGAAGAGAGGATGATGCATGGTCTGTGGATGTTATTGAAGCGAATGTAAAGCATGATCAGCTTGCATTATTAGATGAAATAAACCACTCTTTTCTTCACCCAATCCAATCGTCTTCCAAGTGAGCAAGTTCGAATAAAGCAAAAACCAGCAAGAAAGATTAAACAACATTTATGATTCTTGGTGAGTTTACTTGCGAGATTAGGTTGAATGTGAAAGAGGGACACAAAGAACATTTGTGAGGATGAATGTGGCTGAAATTTTTACGGTGCCTACATGTGTAACTTAGCAAAGGAACCATTAGGTAGTTTAACTTTCTTAGAAACTACTGCGGTAATGGTTGTGAGGAAAGAAATAGAGTGACCATATGGATGGCACGATATCAATAATCCAAACATCACTATGGGAAGGATTATTCATGATATGTATATGAGAAGCTGAAAAAAACAGAATGTTGAGAATGCTAGGAAAAAGCGTAATATGAAGATAAATGATTACGCCATATTGGAAAAGATGTGATCATGAGTGGATGTGCTACTTGTCCGATTAGCAAATGAAGGGGTCATTTTAGGCTGAATCAAAGCAAGTAGTGCTTACATTGTTCTGAGGTAATGGCCAAAGAAGGAGCAAGATTATTCTCATGACTCTTGCACTTGATGAGCAAAATGGCTAGGATTATAGGAATGGCTAGGAGGACCAATGTTAGTCTGGTTTTGTTGGACTTGTAACCATGAATATAACCAGAGGATACCCGTGGATCTTGAAGCACTTCTCAACTACATGTCCAAGCAAACCACAATGTGTACATGTGGGCCTTTCTCTCTAAAATTAGGTCGCCTATAGACTTTTCCTTGTGAACTCATGTCTGTCTTGGAAACTAAGGCAACAGGAGCTTCAACAGGCATGGCAACAGGCATGGTAAGGTTGTTAGAGTATGAGAGAGCAACTTCTCTCTGCCTCTCTTCTTGGATAACCAAGGAAAATACTTTGTTAATTCCAGGAAGAGGATCAATCATGAGGATCGTCCTCCGATTTGAGCATATGACTCATTTAATCCCATTAAAAACTGGAAAACATATTGCTAATGGTGAAAATCCGTAAGGACTTTCAAACCTCTACAAGTACATTCTGGAATTGGCCTAAAACTATCAAGTTCATCCCAAAGACTCTTAAGTTGCGTGTAATAAGCACTTACAGAGTTTGCACCTTGGTGAAGAACTGAAACAGCTTTCTGAAGCTGAAATATTCTCGGGCCATTGCTTTGATTGAACCTATCATGCAGATCCTTCCACATATCAGCTGCATTGTCATAGAAGATGATGTTGGTGGCAATCTCTTTGGAAACAGAGTTGAGCAACCATGAGAGGAGCATGTTGTTGCACCTCACCCAACTAGGCAGCGAAGGATCATTAGCAGAAGGTTTCACAATGCTCCCGTCGATAAATCCAAACTTGTTTTTAGCAACTAGTGCCATCATCATAGATCGCCTCCATGTGATAAAATTATCACCATGAAGAGGATGAGAAATGATCACAAAACCTGGATTATCTCCATGATGAAGATAAAAAGGATTGGATGAAGCATCGGATAGGGAGCTGTTCATCGAGGATTGAGAATCAGCAGATTCTGGTGTAATTGTCACCATTTGGAGTAAACAAAGAAAGGATGAAATAAAGCTTTGATGAAGCTTTAAAGTAAGAAAAGAAGAAAGCAAAGAAAGCTTTAATGGCGGAAAGTAAGGAGCTCGAATGGCTCTGATACCATAATAGAAAGAGAAGAAGATAAGGGAGAAGAAAGAATTCGATGAACTGATTGAGTATAAAATGGATTCTTATTTATCAACTGAATACCAACTGGTATTTATAGAAGATTACAAAGCTGAAATATAAAACTAATCCTCTAACATACTAATTAACTAACTCAGCAACTTACTAACTGTCTTAAGTTAACCATTTAACCAACTTACATATTACAACTTACAGCTACACTGAAATATATACATTGATAGTCCTTTCAAGACAATCAAAAGAAAACTAGAAAAAGGGTTTAAGAAACACATTGTCGACTCTTTAAAAATGCATTCATGGTTTGTGCCTTCGTTTTACTTTTAGGCCTCATTCATTTCAGCATAAATTATTTTATGTCAGAAAATATCGCTAAACATTTTTTATATAATTTGAGGAACTACGGAGGAAGAGCGTGTGAGAATAGAAGGCATGCAAAATTGGGATTGACACCCATTGCAATTGCATGCTTATATTGCTTATATTTTGGATAAACAATTGTGAGACTGCCCTTGTAGGGCCCTAATTACTAGTTAATGTTTACTATTTTTCTTTTCATAAATATGTACGAATTATTACTTAATTAATTATTTTTAAGAATAGAAAAAAAATTTATTATTTTTAAGATTTTATTATTTGAGTTAATTAAATAAATTAATTCGAACCTCAAACAATCTAATCTCAAATCTATATGTTAGTCTTATAATATGTATTGATATACATTACACACACATACACACAAAGTCACAAACCCACGCACATACACACATAATTATATCAATACTCATAATCATAATAATTTAAGTTATATCTATTACACTACGAAGATAATTCTTTCTTGTCCTTTTAAATACTTAAGATATTCTTGTTACAATATTAAAAATAATGCTAAAATATAATAATAGTGAATTTATACAAGCATATACTAGATTCGAATTTTCTGCAATGTGTAAAAGTTGCCAAGGTAACAATTTTACAGTACAGGCCCTTAGAGCATTCACAATGGTCTTCTCAAATAAAAGTTAAATTTGGAAAGGAAAATTTATTTTATCAAAATTAGAGAGCCACTTTTAAAATGAGTCAAACATCAAACTTCATATACCTTTCTCTACTTTAGTTCAACCAATCAAAAGAGATGGGGGTAAAAAATAAGCTTAAAAAATTATATAACTTTAACTTTTTGGCTCTTGGAATGTAGGGAGCATCTATGATAAAAATTAAATATAAAGTAGATAATTGAGTTTGTTAAATCGTTGTTTTCATAGTTTTGTTAGATTTTTAAAGAAAAACTAAATATAAAGAGCTCATTGTGAATGCTTTTAGGGTCCCTACATTTGACTTTTCTCTAGAAATTTAATAAAACTCATTAAAAGAACCATTTGACAAACTCCCTACATTACTTTAAATTTAACTATTTTCAGATTCAATCCCTACATTTTGAAAGTCAAAAAGCAAAAGTTAATTCCCGTAAAATGGTTTCAATTTTTAAAAATGTCCAATTGTTGGAACCATCCGGGATCTTGAATGAATTTTACCTAAATACTACCGAGACTCGGTTGAGACCTTGCCAGGCCACCGCCCAAACTTCACCAGAACCTGATCAAGAAATAGCTAGGACCTTGTCAAAACACAGCTAGGACCCGATTGGGACACGGCTGGATCACAAATGTAACTTGATTGAGACATTATAGTAATTTAAAATTTAATATAATTGAATAAAAAATACATATAAAAAGAATATTTATAATTTTTCGTACACGTTGTCAAATGTTGAAAAATATTTTTTAACAGAAAAAAAGGTCTAAACATAGCGTTACTGCAATATATCAAATAATTTAGGTTTCACTCATTAATAATGTTAAAATAAACTAGAGCTCATTAATTTCATACGTTTTAAAGATAACATGCTGGTTAATTGATAAGTAAAAAGTTTTCACCAATATAATTTATTTGTAAGAATTTAATTATAATATCTAACTACTTTTTTTTTTCTTTTTCTTTTTTTGACATGCATGTTCATACAAGAGGAGGGAAGATGATTCGAACTAGTAATCCCTGCTTCATTAAGCGTAGTCATAACCGATTGAGCTACCTTTTGGAGACACTAATTTCTAACCGCCTTTAACATGCAAAAAAAAAAAAAAACCCAAGATCATTACAAGAAAATGGAAGGAGATTTGAACTAGTAACATCTACTTCATTAGGTGTGGTCCTAACCGATTGAGCTACCATTTAAAAACGCCAATTTCTAAACGCCTTTAACATACAAAAAAAGCCCAAGAAATGATCCGTACAGCCACACCAGAAATGCGTTCTGTTGGGTTCAACGGCAGATAGAATTTAACAAGTTTTAGTACTATATATAAAACAGCTTTATTACTCCAAAAATCTCTCCTGATCTTCCCTCTCTCCTATAAGGATTTAACCCACTTCCTTCTATTTATATCTTAGAGTAGTTCCCCATAGTAAACAAAAAAAAAAAAATCCTTCTCTTTCTTTCTCTTTGATTCTTCTTTCTCTCCCTTACGCTTTGTTGTTGGTTTTCATTTAAATGGTGCAACAATAGTCTTGGTAAAGGTTTTCCTTGACTTGGCACTTTGGTTTGGTTTTCGGAAGTTATGGAGTTATGGCCTCTGCGTAGGTCTTGTGTGTTCTTTTGTGGTCTTGTGCCTTGTAAAAGTTTTAAACCTTGTTTTAGGGTTTTTTCATTGAATGACCAAAGGGGAAGATTGTTAGGTTTTAGATTGGCCTAAATTAAATGATTGTTCTTGTAATCTTGTTTGTTTGAAACTTTGAGAGTGTGTTTAGGGGTGTCCTAATTAAGTTTGTTTGGGGGTGTCCATGTACTTTTAGGGTTTTCTAAAGAGTACCTTGTTTTCTCGTCAAAAGTGCCGCTAGGACGAGACTCGTAATGGCACTAAATAAAGAGCACTATGTTTTCTCATCAAAAGCAAGTTAGAACGTGACATGTAACAGGAGAAAATTTTGGTCTCCCTGTTTTCTTGTCAAGAAGCTCGTCAAGAAGAGGAACTCACAAGAGCATTTTTGGACTTCTTGTTTTCTTGTTAGGACGAGGATGTGACGGGAGCATCAACTGGTCTCCATGGTTTCCTGTTAGGAACTGTGTCAAGACATAGAAGTGTAGGATGATTTTCAACTTTTGTGAAGAGGTTATAGATTACATTATGGGGAAAAAAAATTCCGACAATCATGTGCGTCGCATGTGATCACACGACTTTGATTGACGAAATGGTTGAATTGAAAAAAATTAGAAGTTTTGAGGAGTGCATTGCAAAAATTAAAATTCTGAAGGTTGAATTAAAAATCGCTCCAAACTTTGGTTTGCAATTTTATTCCCAGCAATATGTTAAAGTAAATTTTTATATATAAATTTTTTTGAACTACGCATTTTTCGAGGCATTTGTTGATCTCCTATATGCATTCTTGATGCCCTTCGATTGTTGCAAAATAATAAAAGCATCAAAAGATCTACTGGTATTTATAGTTGGAAAACTCCAATGCCTAAATCAGTCTACTCGAAAAGAATAATGTGATGCACAAAGCACAAGTTTTCAGCCTATTTGAGCCTTTTTCTTTTTCTTTTTCTTTTTCTTTTTTCTTTTTTTTTTTTAAGTACAAAAGTTGGGTCAAACATGGATTAGGTGTCCTCCTATTTATAAATATTATTAGTGTTTTCTCTTATGTATTTTAGTCTTGTCTACTCTTGAGACGGTAGCTGAAATGCTCGCTACGGTGAGTAGACGTGTCGAACTGCAGAGCTTGAGAATGTATGTGGCAGGCGTGCATCTTTAATGCAAGTGGTTCGGATGAGAATTAATATCTTAATTGCGTTTATTAATTGGTTGAACCATCTATCCTCCAATTGAAATGGGTGTAAATAGGCTGATTTTTTCTAATTTAATCCAAGTGGTTCGTATCTCTTTTTAAAAGCCGCCCCAAACAGAACGCATCTCCCATGTTGTTTTTACCTTCACCTTTTTGGATTACAAACTTGACTGTCAATTAGGAATTAGGTGGGTGTTTAAGTTTTCTCAATATTATTTTATTTAAAATCGTAGTTTCTCATTATTATTCCCCCTATATATATATACTCTGGGGTGATCACTGATCATAGAGGCAAGCTAGCCCAAATACTCCACTCATTTCAACTCCAGGTTCTCTCTCTTTGGCCTTCTCCAACGTAGGACAGTAACTAGATTTATTCTTTCTCAATAATATGACAAGTAGAAAAAACTCATTAAATTGCTTCAAAATAGTAGAGTATCAAGTAACCTGATTTTCCTCTCAATATATCATGCAGGGATCAATGTTTATAGTGGTCTTGTTGTTTGTGTTGCTGGCCATGGCTTGGGCATGTCAAGCCATCCGCCCTCCGCCTCCCAAAATCTGCGGCAGTGGTGGCGGCCCGCCAGTGACAGCACCTAGAATAAAGCTGAGGGATGGGAGGCATTTGGCCTACAAGGAACATGGAGTGTCAAAAGAAGTGGCAACATATAAGATTATCTATATTCATGGCATCAGAACTTGTAGACACGATTTAGTGATTGCAAACCTCCCTCTAGTACGCAAATTCTTTAACATCTAAACTCTTAATTAATTAATCAATCTTTCACTTGAATCAATTTAATTAATTCATATTATTTCTCAGGAATTTTTCCAAGAGCTAGGACTCTACGTTGTGTCCTTTGACAGACCAGGCTATGGGGAAAGCGATCCAAATCCAAAACAAACTGTGAAAAGTTTGGCTTTAGATATACAAGAGCTTGCTGATCAGTTAGACCTCGGAACCAAATTTTACGTAATTGGTAATTCTATTGGTGGCCAACTGGCTTGGGGCTGCCTCAAGTATATCCCTCATAGGTAAGTACGTACGTAGCCACATATCTATGGGATTTTCCTCTGCAATATATAATACTTGAATTCAAGTAATATGTTTTTGGCTAGAAGTTGTGTCATGTTTCTCTCCCCAGTACAGGTTTATATTGGAAGTAGGCATGATTTAGCATTGTTTCATCTTTCTTCATGTTTAATTCATTGCCTCATATATATATATATATATATATATATAGGCTTGCTGGAGCAGCACTAATCTCTCCTATTGTTAACTACTGGTGGCAAGGCCTTCCAACCAACTTGTTAAGAGAGGCATACAAGAGAGAACTGGCTCAGGACCAGTGGGCAATTCGAGTTGCTCACTATATGCCATGGCTAACCTATTGGTGGAACACGCAGAAGTGGTTCCCTGCATCAAGCGCTGTCGCCGGAAACATTAATTCATTATCTCCTCAGGATTTGCAAATAATGTCCAAGGTTGTTGGGACAAAAATATACAAGGTACGTACATATATACATATACGTGAACAATACCTTCTTTTATATATATATATATATTGATTTGCAGTAGTAGTTGTGTGCATGCAGGGACAGGCAACGCAACAAGGAGTATTTGAGTCGATGCACCGTACATTGATGATTGGACTTGGGAACTGGGAATTCAGTCCAATGGATATTGATAACCCTTTTCCTAATAAGGAAGGCTTAGTCCATGTGTGGCAGGGCGGTGAAGATAGGATAACGCCAGTTACGCTACAACGCTGTATCACCGATAAACTTGCATGGATTAAATACCATGAGTTGCCGGGCGCTGGTCATTTCTTTCCATATGCTCCTGGAATAGGTGAACTCATCATAAGATCTCTTTTGTCTCGGGGCAATTAATGGCAAGTTGGCAACGCACTTTCGATGCTTTTTTCTTCAGTTTTCTAATTACTTGGTGATGCAGATCGGACAGCTGTTTTTCGTAATTTTATATTTTAAGTGATGGCCGTCTGGCCGTATGTCCAGTCCCGACGAGCGTCGTAGTTTTGTTTTATCTATTTTGTTAAATCTAATTTATTTTGTTGTTTTATTAGGTTTTGGATTTTAGGAGTCTATATTTTGTGTTTTATTAGGTTTAGAAGTCTTAGGATTATAAGTAGCCTCCCGAAAGAAGAGTTGTTATTTTATGAATAAGTTTTGAATAATGAGAGTACTCAGATTTGAGTTTATTCTTCTTTTTCATTTAAACCTTAGACTCTATTGTTTTTAAAAGAATTCTTAGGTCTTTGATAGCTAGATCTATCAAATCTAAATCTGGAATTAATTGTTTATTGGTTATTTTATTGATATTTTTCATTGCATCCCACTAAGTTGGGCTGCATCACTTGGCCTTCTTTTATTTTTAATTTTTTTTTATCATTTTTGATAATTTGATATGGCTCCCCTATTTATATGTATAATGTTTTCCTAATTGGTGTTTTGGTTTTCTCTTATTTTTTTCTTTTTTTGCCTTCATCATATCTCTATGTGGGATGTATTGTATATGATACACCAATACTGTTATGAGAACATATGATTGGGTCGTACGCATTAAACATAAACCTTCTTATGGGTTTCTCTTTTTTTTTTTTTTAATAGGTCCTCAAGGTATATGCGAAAATAACATTTTACTTATTGAAATCAATTTTCGTTAAGGAACTTAACAAAATTTGTCACTCTATTAGGTAAAATTATATATCAGCCCCCAATCCACGTTAAACTACTATAGTTAATTAACTTATTTGACAAAATAAAATCAAAACACCAGATAACAACAAATTCACAACCAAAACACCATCGGCCAGCAAACCCACAACCAAACTATCGGTGCCGGCTAGCAAACCTCTGTGACCCACGACTGGGTCTCACGGCCAGACCCACCCACCCCCTTCGGCCACTTTTTTGCAAAAACCCCAATTAGCCAAACTAGAAAAAACAAAACCCAAACTCCAAATCCCTCTTTTGCAATCAACAACCCATCTAAAAAACATAACCAGAAAACCCAACTGGCCGTTTATGAAAGAATTGATATAAATGGGTTTGTCTAACTTAACCAAACCATGAGTATTGTATTGATATATATATATATAATTAAGAGTTTGGATAGTAATTCAAGACTCCATTTACAATTCAAAATATGAGAGTTTTTCAAAATATGAAGTAACAACCACACCATCAACCGTCATTATTGAAGAACAATTGGACAACAATTAAATGAGCTAACATTTGCGAGTACTTGTCATGGTAGAATGCACATATCCAATGCCCATTTTCTATGCAGCAGACTATTTAGCATTTGAATGTGTCAAATGGGCATGACCAATTGTGTAAAGAGTGCCTGGCCCCATCGGCTTGAGAAACTTTAAGTCTCATTCTCCTAACCATTTATCAATTATTTCCATGCATATTCTTTTTAAATCTACCATTGAATATGTAGGACTCACATGTAAACCTACAAATCCAATAGTGAATTTAAATCCATTTGAAAAAAGATAGAAAAATAAAACCTAATATTTCTCCTGTGAATCCTAGTAGTAGACTCAAGATATACGATCTTTTCTTTTCCACCTTTAATTATGATTTTATTAAAATTTAGTTAAAATTTATTGAATTGGATATGAATGCTTGTATGTCTCCTTTTGCAAGCTTGGAGGATTGACCATGTTTAACTGATGGTAAAATTGAGCAATATAAGGAATTTTCGTTTGGTATATAGCAGCATGTCAGCAAGAAATGCTAGACCTCATTCTGTCACACCTTTCTCCTAACCATCTTTTTCAAGTAGATTCAAATTTATCATTAGATTTGTAAGTCTACATATGGGTCCTACATATTCAATGGTAAATTTAAAAGATATATATGGAGATGGTTAGAGAATGAAACCTAACATTTCACGTATGTCAACCTAACCTATGTAATCCACCTCAAATTCTCGTATTTTGACATTTCACTCATGATGGATCCAAAATTTTAGGACCAAGATATATAAATTTATTATTAAATCAAGATAAACTGACCTATCAATTTTTTTCTTTATTTTTTTTAACACCATTAATTTTTTTATGGAGAATGAGACATTGAGAAGTTGCTAAACTATATTTTTCTCATGTTTATTATTATCTAAGTAATTTATTAGTCCAATAATAATAATAATAATATAATAATTAATATTATTATTGAGAATGAGACATTGAGACAAGAGGTCATTGGCTATAAACAATATTATTGCTAACTACACATTTCCTTGGCTAGAATTAATTAAGTGGGCACATTATTAGTTGAACTTAAATTTGATAATTAATGGTTTTGGTTTTGAAAGCGTGGCACTTCTTTGTCTTTGCATTCCTATTATTGGCAACTCAAAAATCAGCATGTAGCAAGAAAAATTGCTATTTGGCATTAGTAAATACATATATTAATTAATCCTTAAAATTTGATAAAAATCAAGATAAACTCTCTCTTTATCAATTCTTAGACAAGTTATTATCAAAACATTAATTCCCATTTATATGGAGAATGAGACATTGAGACAGAGAGGTCGTTGGCTATAAACAATATTGTTGCTAACCACACATTTCCTTGGCTAGGAATTAATTAAGTGGGCACATTAGTTGAACTTAAATTTGATAATTAATGGTTTTGGTTTTGAAAGCGTGGTACTTCTTTGTCTTTGCGATTCCTATTATTGGCAACTCAAAAATCAGCATGTAGCAAGAAAAATTGCTACTGGCATTCCTGTAAGTACATATATTAATTAATCCTTAAAATTTGATGAACCTAATCTTTTTTTTCTTTTAATCTTTCTTAATTTGGTGCATGCCAAGTTATTAACATGCCTACCTTAATTGTTAAATCATTAGTTCCAAAAGTTTAAGCTAATAAAAGAAGTAAATTTAACAATTTAATGAATACTTTTAACAATCTCATGTGAATTCAAACTCCTTTTAATAGGTGATACCGAAAACCTTAGGTATATAATTTTCAAAATTATTATGTATATATATTTATTTTGGTTTGGGAGTGTTTTATGCAGTATGCATATGCATGGTAGCATGGGCTGTAGGATATGATCATGGAGTATATGCTGGAGAGAGACTTGGAAAGAGAAAAAAAATTAAATCAATAAATAAATCGAGAGAGAGAAAAAAAATCAAATAATTGGAGATCTTTATTTTGTAGGCCTTATTATTTTGTAAATAATCTATTATTAATCAAATCACTTACCAAGCAAGAAGAATTTGCTATTGGCATTTAGGTAAATACATATATTAATTAATCATAAAATTTGAAAAAAATCAAGATAACTCTCTCTCTTATCAATTTTTAGACAAATTATCATTAAAACATTCAAATTCCCATTTATATGGAGAATGAGAAATGCCATTGAAGATAGAGAAGTTGTTGGCTATAAACAAAATTGTGTTATAACCACACATTTCATTAATTAAGTGGGCACATTTAAATCATAATTAATGGTTTTTGGTAATCCTTAAATTTGATGAACTAATCTTTTTTCTTTTTAATCTTTCTTAATTTGGTGCATGCCAAGTTATTAACATGCCTACCTTAATTGTTAATCATTAGTTGTCCAAAAGTTTAAGCCGATAAAAATAAGTAATAACAATTTAATGAATACTTTAACCATATGAGTTCAAACTAAAACCTTAGGTATATAATTTTTCAAAATTATTATGTATATATATTTTTGACATGGGACTGGTCGCCTCGCATGTTCTAGGCACGACCTCATTCGCCGCTACTAACATGAATAAATTTCCAGCGAACAAATTCCTGTCTTCTATATAATTAATGGTTTTTGGTTTTGAAAGCATGGCACTTTTTTGTCTTTGCGATTCCTATTATTCAACTCAAAAAATCAGCATGTGAAGCAAAGAAATTTGCTACTGGCATTCAAATACATATATTAATTAATCTTAAAATTTGATAAAAAATCAAGATAAACTCTCTCTTTATCAATTCTTAGACTTATTATTAAAACATTAATTCCCATTTATATGGAGAATGAGACATTGATAAAAACCACACATTTCCTTGGCTAGTAACTAATTAAGTGGACACATTAGCTGAACTTAAATTTGATAATTAATGGTTTGGTTTTTTCTTTGAGATTCCTATTATTGCAAAACGCATTGACATAAAATTAAGCATTAGCAAGAAAATTGCTATTGGCATTCCAGCTAAATTACATATATTAATTAATCCTTAAAATTTGATTTAAATCATTAGTTGTCCAAAAGTTTGAAGATAAAAGAAATTAAATTTAACAATTTAATGAATACTTTTAACTTTCCGTCTATGTGAGTTCAAACTCTCTTTTAATGGTGATATTGAAAACCTTAGGTTTATTTTCAAAATTATTATGTATATATATTTATTTTGGTTTGGGAGTGTTTTATGCAGGTATGCATATGCGTAGCATATGGGATTGTAGGCGATATGATCATGGAGTATATCGTGGAGAGAGACTTGGAAAGAGAGAAAAAAAACAAATTAAATAAATAAATAAATAAATCAAAATAATTGGGAGATCTTTATTTTGTAGGCTTTATTATTTTGTAAATAATTTATTATTAATCTAATTATCTTTCGCATGAAGCAAGAAATTTACCACCTTTGGCGTTCAGATTTAAATATATTAATTAAAATTTAAAATGAAAAAAATCAAGAATAAACTCTCTCTTTTATCAATTTTAGACAGGTTATCATTAAAACACTAATTCCCATTTATATGGAGAATGAGACATGCATTAAGATAGAGAAGTTGTTGGCTATAAACAAAATTGTTGATAACCACACATTTCCTTGGCTAGTAATTAATTAAGTGGACACATTAGCTGAACTTAAATCTGATAATTAATGGTTTTGGTTTAGAAAAGCTATGACACTTTTTTTGTCTTTGATTCCTATTATTGGCAACTCAAAAATCAGCATGAAGCAAGAAAATTTGCTACTAGCATTCCAGGTAAATACATATATTAATTAATCATTAAAATTTGAAAAAAAATCAAGATAAACTCTCTCTCTTTATCAATTCTTAGACGGTTATTATCAAAACATTAATTCCCATTTATATGGAGAATGAGACATTGAGACAAAGAGGTTGTTGGCTATAAACAATATTGTTGATAACCACACATTTCCTTGGCTAGGAATTAATTAAGTGGGCACATTAGCTAGAACTTAAATTTGATAATTAATGGTTTTGGTTTTAGGAAAGCGTGTAACCATAAGCGGTTCTTTGTCTTTGGATTTATTATTGGCAACTCAAAAAATCAGCGTGTAGTAAGAAAAATTGCTATTGGCATTCCGAGGTAAGTACATATATTAATTAATCCTTAAAATTTGATGAACCTAATCAATTTTTTTTCTTTTTTGCTTAATTTGGTGCATGCCAGTTATTAACATACAATATCTTATTGTTAAATCATTAGTTATAAAAAGTTTAATAAAAAAGTAATGAATACTTTTAATGTAAATAATCTATTATTAATCATTATTTTTACATTAAGCGGTTTACTCTTTCGCTTTCATATCAAGATAAACTCTCTCTTTTATCAATTTTTAGATGTTATTATCAAAACATTAATTCCCATTTATGGAGAATGAGACATTGAGATAGAGAGGTTGTTGCTATAAACAAAATTGTTGATAACCACACATTTCCTTGGCTAGAATTAATTAAGTGGGCACATTAGGTTGAACTTAAATTTGATAATTAATGGTTTTGGTTTTGAAAGCATGGTACTTCTTTGTCTTTGTGATTCCTATTATTGGCAACTCAAAAATCAGCGTGTAGCAAGAAAAATTGCTACTGCATTCCAGGTAAGTACATATATTAATTAATCCTTAAAATTTGATGAACCTAATCATTTCTTTTTCTTTTTAATCTTTCTTAATTTGGTGCATGCCAAGTTATTAACATGCCTACCTTAATTGTTAAATCATTAGTTGTCCAAAAGTTTAAGCGATAAAAAAAACAATTTAATGAATACTTTTAACATTCCGTTTCACATGTGAGTTCAAACTTTTTTTAATAGGTGATACGAAAACCTTAGGTTTATTTTCAAAATTATTATGTATATATATTTATTTTGGTTTGGAGTGTTTTATGAGTATGCATATGCTTGTAGCATAGGTTATAGGCGATATGATCATGGAGTATATGCATGGAGAGAGACTTGGAAAGAGAGAGAAAAATTAAATCAATAAATAAAATTGAGAGAGAAAAAAATCTGAAATAATTGGGAGATCTTTATTTTGTAGGCCTTATTATTTTGTAAATAATCTATTATTAATCTAATTATTTTTCAATGGCTTATTATTTAGAAAAGAAAAAAAATTCTTATTTTATAAATTATCTATTACGAGCTTATAACCAGTCTTGAGATTTTTAAATCGTGTACTTTTATAAGTATTATGAAATTTACTTTTCATAATTGTAAAGGAAAACTTGAATTTTGTAATCAAAACATTAATATAAAATTAGAAAGAATTTCTAATATTGTTGGTGTAATACTTATTAGATTTTATATAAATAAAACTCAAAATTATGAATATTGAAAAAATACTTTGATTGTAGAAAAAAAGTATGTGCGAGATTCTTTGTTATATTTTAATTTCAAAATTTAAACACATTTCTATCAAACTTTTCTTTATAGGTTGTAAAATAAAAAATAAAAAAATCACGCCTCTTTAAATAAAAAGACATACTAAAGGTTATATACTAATATATTACTCAACATATAAATTAGGGTAAATCATACAAATAAACAAAAAAATCTTATGGAATAAGCCTTGAAAAAATATCAAATAAGAAGTATGTTATATTGAACAATTAACAATTTTATAAACTAATGGACACTAAGCAAAAATATGCCCGAAGATGACCATTGTGATTTTACACTTCGGTTTGGACATCAAATATATAATTGTTCGTAGGATGCTAATCATATATATATATATATATATATATATTATAAAAATTATTTTGCTAATGAAATAAAAATAAATACCTAATCATTATGTTGAGTAAAAATCTGACAATCTATACAATTAATCATTACGCCTATTTCAATAATAATAATAATTAAAATATATATATACTAAAGGTTATACAACAATATATTGCTAAACATAGATAACCTAGAAGTAAGGAAGAGTGATGAGATAAAAGTGATGGTGGAGAAAGAGAAAACCCTATTTGAATGGTTGAGGTTTTTTTTAAATATTTTTTTAAGGATTTGAATGGTTGAGTTATATATAGAGACTAAGTCGGTGTAAGAGTCCAATGGAATACTAAACGCACAGTTTTAAAAATACAAAACCCTCCATTTTTCACTTAAAAACATGAACAATTCAGTTTTATAATCCTCATTATAGTTTAAACAAATCATTTTTTATTATAATTTAAAAAGACGTATAAATATATATATCACCTCTTTAAATAAAAAATAAATAAATTTTTGTTCCTATAAATATATATGATTTAAAATGAATTGTATAAAGAAAAAAAATAGCAAAAATAATACATAAATTATAATATAGTTAACGCAATTAGTGACACTAAGATTATATTGAAATATAATTAACACAGTTAATAACGCTAATCAATGAATAATGACGATTTTTAAGAAAAACCGGTCATATATATATGACTTTTATATATGACTTTTTTTTTAGAATCCTAAGCGTATTAATATATATATTAAATTGACTAAACATAATAATTTAATTTATATTATTTGTTTCCTTACTTGACTGGGACATTAATAATACTTAATTTATTGAATGATTTATATATGTAAAACTCTTGAATATATAATTAATGCAATTAATGACTGATTTTTTATTAGAAAACTAGTTCACTCTTAAAAAATCGGTTTACAAATTATGCCTTAGAAAACCGGTTTAGCTTAAAAAAAAAAAAAGTTCATGCCACATGTAATAATATTAAAGGATTTATAAGAGTAATTCAGCTTTTATATATATATATATATATATATATATATATTAGCTATAATACTAATCAACTTTTTCAAGTCCAATCCATTACCAAATATTGTCATGAAATAGCGAGGCTATTAGGTGATCACTAGTAGGACAATGACAATGATGAGATAGTGCAGGAACCATAGGTAGAGGAGGTGGTTCTTTGTATTATAGTTGTAGGTGTACTTGGTGATGATGGCATGCTATTAGATATAGGTGCAGGACGTTTAATGGCTTCAGCTTATCCATTGCAGGTTTTGGTGTCTGGCTCTATACCTCGGGTCTGCTCACCAGTCACATCAAATAGTTTACTCATGGTCTCTCAAAGAAGCCTCACTAAATTTTATTCACCAAAATAATTAAAAATAGATTTTTGAATATTTTGATAACTCATATTTTTATAACACCAATTTTAATCTCACTATTTTAACAATTTATTTTCATTATTTCATTTAAATATTATTTTTAAAGATTTTTTATTATTTTTATATTTTTATATTTTTTAATGTTTATATTTTTCTAATAGTCTATTTTAAGAATATTTGTCTTATTCTAACAGTAATATTTTTAAAAATTTGTAATTTTTCTAATAGTTATATTATTTAATGTGTCTTATTGGCGCTCAGAAAGAAAATTTGTGATTTCTATTTTTTTTCTTTGTAATTTCTCTCTCATATTTTTTTAGTTTGTGTCATATTTTTTATTTTTTAATTTGTCTTATTTTTCTAACGGTCTTATTTGTGTCTTAAGAAAAAGAAAAATAAAGAAAAGGTAAGTGAAATGAAAAGTTGTGAAGAGTTGCAAAAAGAAAAAGAAAAGAAAAGAAAAAAAGAGAGACAGAGATAAATGAAAAGTAAAGAGGAAAAGAGAGAAAATATATTTATTTAATGAATAAGTGAGTGAATAGTAAATTTTATATTTGATGATTATTGTTCATCTTGTTATTATTATTATTATTATTTTGTTAAAATGGTGAGGTTGAAAAGTGGCATTTTAAGCCATTTTAATTAAATTGCCTCACTAAAATGACCAAAAAGTTAATTTGGTGAAGCTGCAATAAAAGCTCTTAGACCAAAGTAGTTTGGTGATTATAAGATGTTTTACTCCTCTAAACATCCGTTGCGGGCGCGCTCTTCATACAAATGTTTCAGTACAGGAACCTTCATGCTTCTCTGAGGCCTTTAAATCACCTGATTGGCGTGAGGCGATGAATCAAGAATATGATGCTCTTTTGGCTAATAACACATGGACGTTATGTCCTATACCAGCCAATCGTCATCTCATTCAGAATAAATGGGTTTACAAGATAAAACAGAAGGCCAATGGGTCTATTGAGCACTACAAAGTGCATTTAGTGGCCAAAGGTTTTGATCAATGGTGTGGAATAGATTACACCTAGACTTTTAGCCTAGTTATTAAGCCAGCTACGGTTAGGCTTGTTCATGCTATTACTGTCCATTTTAATTGGCCCATTTGCCAGTCCACTATCAATGAACTCTCTACAGGCAAAACAGTACCTGAAGGGCCAAGTGAAAGAGACCTATATATGAATGGTAGGAAAAAGAGATTCATCAAATACCACATTACAAGACAAATAAGAACTTCCAAGAGACCCGATCAAAACACTTATACCCTTTATGGTTGGAGCTAAATCCAAGAAAAATGCACTGTTTGCTTTTAAAGGCAAGTTTATGAAGAATATATGGGCTTGTTTGGGGATGGACTGGACCAGACTCAACTTAAAATCCCAAAAAATTCTTCTCAAAATCAACCTCCAACATTCTTACTTTTTATATCACAACAATCATTTTTTATTATTATTCAAATAAAAAAAATCACTACAAAACAAAAAATTTCACTTTTTTTATACAAAACATTTTTACTTTTTTCATCACATCGATCAAATTTGCTATAGTACTAGTCCACTTTCTTAAGTCTAATCCATTGCCAAACATAGCCTATGGCCCTATAGGATGGAGTAACGGGTAACATGCACACCCAAAAACTTAAGTGAGGAGTAATCTGATTGTTGATGATAAAGTTTAAAAAATGGAGACTCATCAAATAATATTGGAGTGGGCAAACAATTAATAATATAGGCAAATAGAAAAAAAAGCATCAACCCAAAATTCAAGTGGTAGACGCGACTGAGCAAGGAGAAATAGTCCCATCTCCATTAAATGGCGATGTTTCCTCTTTGCTAGTCCATTCTGTTGTGATGAATGAGGAAGGACATGAGCGGTGATGAATTATACCATGCAAATAAATAAAAAAAAAAATCTGAAAGGGCTTTGGAAACAAATTCACCTCCATTATTTGATTGAAACTCTTTTATTGGATGAAAAAGTTGATTCTCTACAAGAGACTTAAACTTGACAAAAGATATATAAACATCATATATATTAATGAAATAATGGATACACTCAACAAAAACGACTAAAGTCATCTATGAAACTACATAATAACGACAACCACCGAGTGACATAGACAAAGACATCTGAGTGCACCAGTTCCAAAAGCGAGGATGTAACCCTTGAATAATGAAACATAGGTAGCTGTTTGGCCTTGCCGTACTGACAAATTCACAAGCCTGGAGTAGTACAGAAGAAGAAGTGCCGCTATTTGAGGACGGATCCCAGCAGGGAAAAGAAGATGCGATGCCATTGGTCCTCAAGCCACTAGGACCCTGAATTTGGAACGCCTGAGTCTGAATTGGAAACCCATGATCAGAGCCAAAACTCTGTTGTTGTTGTTGGTTAAGATATTGTAAATTTTTTTTTTTTTTATTTGTTGGAGAACATTGGTGTACTTGCGCTTATATTGTTATGGGACTCTCTTGATTTTGTTATAAATGTCTTCTAACACAAATGAAATGTCGTCTACTCATTTGTTATGAGTTAATCAAAGGAAAAAAGTCAGAGAGGAGCGTATTTAATTTCTGATTGATCATAATCTGTTCAAAATGTACTCATTATAGAGGAAACCACAGTTCTTCTATACATGATGAAAATTAGAGAACACAAATATGCATCCAGCAATAAACAAAGCAAATCAACACTTGCTGTAACTGAACTTAAAAGTGTGATTATGTTAGCACTCAACTGTCAACGATATGGATACTCAATACTAGGCACTACTGCTGAGACAAGAAAAGGTCAAACAAATAAGAAAGCAGTGACACATACTTAATGGTGATTCTATCATTAAGGAAGGCATGCATATGTATGTCATGTATTTATTTGGTCTATGTTCAGTATCAGGGGAAATCTTGAATTTTCTTGTTAGATCTGATGTTTGAAATTGGTTTTGTGAATATACCTACAAGTATAAGCAAGTTTTGTGTAGCCTATCTAAGTATATTTTATTTGATTTGGCTGAGCTTTGACCAAGCTTACTTGTTAGCTTAATTCTAGATTCCCAGCAAATCTTACCTATTCCCATGAAAATTTGGAGCTGTATTGAATGTTTGTAGTTCACTATGCCCTGAAGTGAGCAGGAATTTTACTGTCATCAAGCAAGATAGTCTTAAGGTTGTCTAAATATATTTGAATTTGTTTGCTTTTAGTGGCTGGATTATCATCAATTTGGTTTGGTATATGCAGTACTGCTGAATCTTTGTCACGTCATATATGATTTTGAAGCTTAATACTTTTCTTTCTTTCCTTGTTGTTTCTGTAGTTGCTCATAATTTGCAATTGTTCTTCTGTTCTGAAGCTTTCCTCAATGATTCTTTGATAGACAGCAGAGTTCCTATTTTAATTCTCCTCTTCTTATGCTTATGCACATTTCTGTGGCCTTCATCCAGATGCTCAAAGCCTTAAATATGTTTTACTATCATGATAATATTCTTAAACTCTACTAAATGCCTACTTATATGAGAATTTGATGTTTCAGTGCCAGGCAACATTCATGATGGCTGTTATGTGTGGCACTGACAAGCCAAGGTCAGTGTTAGGTTGTCATTTCCTCATATGGGAGATTCATTTTAACGTAGTTGGTACAACTTACCAGGTTACAGGCATCTTTGCAGAAGCTCTTAGGCTTGTCTTAACACAATCTGCTGAAGTCTATCTCCGGCGTACACTTCTGTACAAGAATGCTCTGCCAACCAAAGGTTATTGATTATGTTCAATTCAGTTGAACCCAATCCTGGATTCTGAACTGCTCGTTTCTTGCTGTATTATTGATGTATGCTCAATCATAATAATGCATTTGGGATTTCTAGATGACATACTATATAGGGGTCTTTTTTTTTTTTTCTTTGTAATTATAATTTTGAGATGCGATCTGTATATTATGTTGTTAGATAAAATCAACTTTATCTCTGAAGAGGTGTAGCTTTCTCACATATTTGGTCTCTGGACAATGCATTGTCAATTACCTTTTCTTCCTCTCACCATATAGATGAAGTTCTCCATCTTGCCATCTCACCTGATGGACAGGTAGTTTCTCCCTAGTTCCTTCTAATGACACTAATCCTTTCATATAATAAAAAAGTCAGTTATATAAGTTAATTTCCCATATGTTTATGCTTGTTCTTTTCTCAACAGTAATAATCATTGTTGTTTCAGACAATTGTCACAGGAGCTGCAAACGAAATACTTAGGTTTTGGAATGTGTTCCCTTCAGCTATATCACAGGTAAATGATTTATTAGATGAATCAGACTTTGGTAACAAGTAGTTTGATGCTGTTATATACCTCTGAAGTTTGTCTTCCTCCACTTGGTTTGACTGCAGTTGATATAGATATAACTCATGAAACTGATTCTCAATTCCAGTAAATATCCCCTATTGTACAGTTTTTTACTACATTATTTAACAATCACACCATTACTTCTATCGGAGAAAAACATGGTTGGGTATGTTGTATTAAGGTTGACGTAAAGCGTTTTCTGACGAAAAATGTTTTCAACTGAAAATACTTTCTCCCTAGTGTTCGGTTAACACTCCAAGAATCACCCAGAAATTTTTTTCTATTGTTTATTATTTACTATAAGATAAACATAGAGAAACTATATCAATCTAGTTTCTTGTTTCATTGACAATATCATTCTTCCACCTCTTATATAAATTTACTGGTGTTGCTACTCAAACTGAAACGGTCAATCTTTTTTTTTTTTTTTTTTTTTTTTTTTTGGTCTTTTTAAGGGTCTGTTGCTTCTGCTGATGGGTCAGCATTGGCAAAGATTGGTTCAACTGTAAGTGTCTTTCTCTCTACATGTGTGGCCTGGGGCAGCTGTATGCTTTTATTTGTTTTCTATTACGATGTTTGCTGCTATTAAAATGGAAGTCATGACTCCTTCCCATGGAGTCACCAGATGAGGGCTGCTTAGGATGACTATTGCAGTTTTTCATTCTAAGTAGAGGCTGAAACCCAGGTGGCGCGCTGGGATTGGGCATCAATTGATTTGCGTGTTCTTCCAATCCATCTCAAAGGCAAAGTCCCACTTGGTCGAAAAAAAACCATATGACATTGAAGTCGACAATCTCGGCTCCCTGTTTCTTCCTCTAAATCCCCTGCCCAATAAACAGAGTGCAGAGAAAATTATGGAGTTCTTGAGAGGATGGGGGACAACTTCGACGAAGGATTTTATTTGGTTTATTGCCATTGGTATGGGATAAAAGCTGAAGATTAAGATGAACAAGGGTTATTTGAGTTTGTCAATATAAAATTAACTCTTATTCGATGTGGGATCTATGTATCTCCCATTGAGCATTGAAAGAAAATTTTTTGCACTACATTCTTAAGTGATTGATTACCTTCACCAAAAAAAGATGTAATATGTAATAAAAGATTTTGCATTAAAAAAAGGTGTTTTATGGTAGAGATTAACAAAAGTGGTTGAAACCATATCACCCAACCTTTGACATATGATCTATGTTCTTGTTAGGGGTTATCATATCGGTTGTAGAAAGGTCCAATGGTTAGTTTGTAAGTGTAAGGAAAAGTCTACCTCTTGAACTAACTTTTTGGGGTTGAGTGAGGCTACAAACCACCAATAGTCTCTTTCTAGACAATCAAAAAGAAACTAGAAAAGGTTTAAGAAACACATTGTCAGCTCTTTGAAAATGCATTCATGGTTTCGTGCCTTCCTTTACTTTAGGTCTCATTCATTTTAGCATAAATTATTTTATGTCAGAAAATATATCGCTAAACACTTTTTATATAATTTGAGGAACTATGGAGAAAGAGCGTGAGAATAGAAGGCATTTGGAATTGGGATTGAGACCCAATACAATTGCATGTTATATTTGCTTATATTTTGGATAAACAATTGTGAGACTGCCCTTGTGGAGGCCCTAATTATTAGTTAATGTTTACTATTTTTCTTTTAAATAGAATTTGTACTAATTATATTGCTTAATTAATTATTTTTAAGAATAGAAGAAAATTTATTATTTTTAAGATTTTATTAGTTGAGTTAATTAAATTAATTAATTCGAACCTCAAACAATCTAATCTCAAATCTATATGTTAGTCTTATAATATGTATCGATATACATTACACACACATACACACAAAGTCACAAACCCACACACATACACAGATAATTATATCAATATTCACAATTATAATAATTTATGTTATATCTATTACACTACGAAGATAATTCTTTTTTGTCCTTTTAAATACTTAAGATATTCTTGTTACAATATTAAAAATAATGCTAAAATATAATAATAGTGAATTTATACAAACTTATACTAGATTCAATTTTATGCAATGTTTAAAAGTTGCGAGAAGGTAACAATTTTACAGTATAGGCCCTTAGAGCATTCACAATGGACTTCTCAAATAAAAGTTAAATTTGAGAAAAATTATTTATCAAAATTAGAGAGCCACTTTTAAAATGAGTCAAACATCAAACTCTATATACCTTTTCTACTTTAGTTCAATATTATTATTTTATTAGTTTAAACCAATCAAAAGAGATGGGGGTAAAAATAAGCTTAAAAAATTATATAACACAACTTTTGGCTCTTGGAATGTGAGCATCTATGATAAAAATTAAATATAAAGTAGATAATTGAGTTTGTTAAATGTTGTTTTCATAGTTTTGTTAGATTTTAAAGAAAAACTAAATATAAAGAGCTCATTGTGAATGCTTTTAGGGTCCTACATTTGACTTTTCTCTAGAAATTTAATAAAACTCATTAAAAGAACCATTTAAATTTAACTATTGTCAGATTCAATCCCTATATTTCGAAAGTCAAAAAGCAAAAGTTAATTTCTGTAAAATGGTTTCAATTTTTAAAAAATGACAAATTGTTGGACCCAGCCGAGATCTTGAATGAATTTTACCCGAACACTACCAAGACTTGGTTAAGACCTTGCCAAGCCACCACCCAAACTTCGCCAGAACCTGATCAGGAAATAACTAGGACCTAGTCAAAACACAGCTAGGACCCGATTGGGGCACGGCTGGATCACCAATGTAACTTGATTGAGACATTATGGTAATTTAAAATTTAATATAGTTGAATAAAAAATACATATAAAAATAATATTTATAATTTTTCGTACACGTTGTCAAATGTTGAAAAATATTTTTTAACAGAAAAAAAAAAGGCCTAAAACATAGCGTTACTGCAATATATCAAATAATTTAGGTTTCACTCATTAATAATGTTAAAATAAACTAGAGCTCATTAATTTCATACGTTTTAAAAGATAACATGCTGGTTAATTGGTAAGTAAAAGTTTTCACCAATATAATTTACTTGTAAAATTTAATTATAATATCTAACTACTTTTTTTCTTTTTTTTGACATGCATGTCCACACAAGAGGAGGAAGAAATTGACTAATAACTTTTAGTTAAGCGTGGTGCATATAATTGAGTTATCTCTTAAAAGAGGTCTATTCAACCGCCTTTAACATGCAAAAAGCCCAAAGATCATTACAAGAGGAGGAAGGAAGATTCAACTAATAACCTCCGCTTTATTAAGTGTAGTCTTAATGTGGTATGGATTTCTAACTTGATTGACCTACCCATAGGCGCCAATTTCTAACCGCCTTTAACATACAAAAAAGCCCAAGAAATGATCTGTACAGCCACACCAGCCATGCGTTCTGTTGGGTTCAACGGCAAATAAATTTAACAAGTTTTAGTACTATATATAAAACAGCTTTATTACTCAAAAATCTCTCTGATCTTCCTCTCTCCTGTAAGGATTTAACACTTCCTTCTATTTATATCTTAGAGTAGTTCCCCATAGTAAACAAAAAAAATCCTTCTCTTTCTTTCTCTTTGATTCTTCTTTCTTTCCCTTACTCTTTGTTGTTGGTTTTCATTTAAACGGTGCAACAATAGTCTTGTAAAGGTTTTCCTTGACTTGGCACTTTGGTTTGGTTTTGGAAGTTATGGGGTTATGGCCTCTGCATAGGTCTTGTGTGTTCTTTTGTGGCCTTGTGCCTTGTAAAAGTTTTAAACCATGTTTTAGGGTTTTTCATTGAATGACCAAATGAGGAGATTGTCAGGTTTTAGATTGGCCTAAATTAAATGATTGTTCTTGTAATCTTGTTTGTTTAAAACTTTGAGAGTGTGTTTAGGGGTGTCCTAATTAAGTTTGTTTGGGGTGTCCATGTACTTTAGGGTTTTCTAAAGAGTACCTTGTTTTCTCGTCAAAAGTGCCGCTAAAGACAAGACTAGTAATGGGACTAAATAAAGAGCACTATGTTTTCTCGTCAAAAGCAAGTTAGAACGTGACATGTAATAGGACAAAACTTTGGTCTCCCTGTTTTCTTGTCAAGCTTGTCAAGAAAAGGAACTGACTAGAGGATTTTTGGACCTCTTCTTTTTCTATCAGGATGAGGATGTGACGGGAGCGGTCTCCATGGTTTCCTGTCAAGAACTGTGTCCGAACAAATAATGGGCAAAAAAAATAAGTTTGGGATGATTTTCAACTTTTGGGAAGAGGTTATAGATTACATTATGGGCAAAAAAATTTCGACATAATCATGTAAATGCGCATGTGATCACATGGCTTTA
The DNA here is from genome assembly GCA_013348765.1 of Carpinus viminea. Classification (NCBI taxonomy): domain Eukaryota; kingdom Viridiplantae; phylum Streptophyta; class Magnoliopsida; order Fagales; family Betulaceae; genus Carpinus; species Carpinus viminea. Next base: position 7,713,446 of record CP054668.1, on the reverse strand, counting down.
ATTGACGAAATGGTCGAATTGAAAAAAATTAGAAGTTTTGAGGAGTGCATTGTAAAAATTAAAATTCTAAAGGTTGAATTGAAAATCGCTCTAAACTTTAGTTTGCAATTTTATTCATAGCAATATGTTAAAGTAAATTTTTATAGATAAATTTTTTTGAACTGTACATTCTTCGAGGCATTTGTTGATCTCCGATATGCGTTCTTGATGCCCTTCAATTACTATAAAATTATAAAAACATCAAAAAATCTACCGGTATCTATAGTTAGAAAACTCCAATGCCTAAATCAGTTTACTCGAAAAGAATAATGTGATGCACAAAGCGCAAGCTTTCAGTCTATTTGAGTCTTTTTCTTTTTTTTTTTTTAAGTACAAAAGTTGAGTCAAACAAGGATTAGGTGTCCTCCTATTTATAAATATTATTAGTGTTTTCTCTTATGTATTTTAGTCTTGTCTACTCTTGAGACGGTAGTTGAAATGCTCGCTACGGTGAGTAGACGTGTCAAACTGCAGAGCTTGAGAATGTATGGCCGGTCTTGCATCTTTAACGAAGTAGTTCGGACGAGAATTAATATCTAAATCGCGTTTATTAATTTATTGAACCATCTATCCTCCAATTGAAATGGGTATAAATAGGCTGATTTTTCTACTTTAATCGAAGTGGTTCGGATCTCTTTTCCAAAACCGCCCCAAACAGAGCGCATCTCCAATGTTGTTTTACCTTCACCTTTTGGATTACAAACTTGACTGTCAATTAAAAATTAGGTGGGTGTTTAAGTTTTTCTCATTATTATTTATTTAAAATCGTAGTTTCTCATTATTGTTCCCCTATATATATATACTCAAGGGTGATCACTGATCATAGAGGCAAGCTAGCCAAATACTCCATTCATTTCAACTCCAGGTTCTCTCTCTTTGGCTTTCTCCAACGTAGGACAGTAACTAGATTTATTCTTTCTCAATAATATGCAAGTAGTAAAAATCATTAAATTGCTTCAAAATAGTAGAGTATCAAGTAACCTGATTTTCCTCTCAATATATCATTCAGGGATCGATGTTTATAGTGGTCTTCTTGTTTGTGTTTCTGGCCATGGCTTGGGCATGTCAAGCATCCGCCCTCCGCCTCCCAAAATCTGCGCAGCAGTGGCGGCCGCCTGTGACAGCACCTAGAATAAAGCTGAGGATGGGAGGCATTTGGCCTACAAGGAGCATGGAGTGTCGAAAGAAGTGGCAACATATAAGATTATCTATATTCATGGCTTCAGAACTTGTAGACACGATTTAGTGATTGCAACAAACCTCCCTCTAGTACGCCAATTATTTTCTTTTAACATCTAAACTCTTAATTAATTAATTAATCTTTCACTTGAATCAATTTTTATTATTTCTCAGGAATTTTCCAAGAGCTAGGACTCTACGTTTTGTCCTTTGACAGACCAGGCTATGGAGAAAGCGATCCAAATCCAAAACAAACTGTGAAAAGTTTGGCTTTAGATATACAAAGAGCTTGCTGATCAGTTGGACCTCGGAACCAAATTTTGTAATTGGTAATTCTATTGGTGGCCAACTGGCTTGGGGCTGCCTCAAGTATATCCCTCATAGGTAAGTACGTACGTAGCCAAATATCTGTGGGATTTTCCTTTGCAATATATAATACTTGAATTCAAGTATTATGTTTTTGGCTAGATTGTCATATTTCTCTCCCAACAGGTTTATATTGGAAGAAAGGCATGATTTAGCACTGTTTCATCTTTCTTCATGTTTAATTAATTGCCTCATATATATATATATATATATAGCTAATCTCTCCTATTGTCAGCTACTGGTGGCAAGGCCTTCCAACCAACTTGTTGGAGAGAGGCGTACAAAGAGAACTGGCTCAGGACCAGTGGGCAATTCAGAGTTGCACACTATATGCTATGGCTAACCTATTGGTGGAACACGCAGAAGTGGTTCCTGCATCAAGCGCTGTCGCCGGTAACATTAATTCATTATCTCCTCAGGATTTACAAATAATGTCCAAGGTTGTTGGGACAAAAATATCCAAGGTACGTACATATATACATATACATACATACTTCTTTATATATATATTGATTTGCAGTAGTAGTTGTGTGCATGCAGGGACAGGCAACGCAGCAAGGAGTATTTGAGTCGATGCACCGTACAGTGATGATTGGACTTGGGAACTGGGAATTCAGTCCAATGGATATTGATAACCCTTTTCCTAACAAGGAAGGCTTAGTCCACGTGTGGCAGGGCGATGAAGATAGGATAACGCCAGTTACGCTACAACGCTGTATCGCCGATAAACTTGAATGGATTAAATACCATGAGTTGCCGGGCGCTGGTCATTTCTTTCCATATGCTCCTGGAATGGGTGAACTCATCATAAGATCACTTTTGTCTCGGGGCAATTAATGGCAACGCACTTTTGATGCTTTTTTCTTCAGTTTTCTAATTACTGGGTGATGCAGATCGGACAGCCGTTTTTCGTAATTTTATGTTTTAAGTGATGGCCGTCCGAACGGTCGTATGTCCATTCGGATGGGCGTCGTAAGTTTTTGTTTTATTTGTTTGTTATTGTTTTGTTAGGTTTTGGATTTTGAAAGTCTATGTCTCGTGTTTTATTAGGTTAAGGAGTGTTAGGGTTATAAATACATGCTTATAGCCTCTCAAAAGTATAGTTGTTATTTTATGAATAAGTTTTGATTAATGAGAGTACTCAGTTATTTGAGTTTATTTTTCTTTCATTTAAAACTTAGGCTCTATTATTTTTTTAAAAAATTCTTAGGTCCTTGATAGATCTATCAAATCTAGATCTGGAATTAATTGTTTATTCGTTCTTTTATTGTTGTTTCCGCTGCATCCCACTAAGTCGGGTAGCATCACTTGGCCCTTTTTTTTTTTTTTTTTAAGCATTTTTGATAATTTGATATGGCTCCCCTATTTATATGTATAATGTTTTCCTAATTGGTGTTTTGTTTTTCTCTTATTTTTTCCTTTTTTTGCCTTCATCATATCTCAATGTGGGATGCATTGTATATGATACACCAATACTGTTATGAGAACATATGATTGGGTCGTACGCATTAAACATAAACCTTCTTATGGGTCTCTCCTTTTCTTTTCTTTTTTTAATAGGTCCTCAAGGTATATGCGAAAATGACATTTACTCATTGAAATCAATTTTTGTTAAGGAACTTAACAAAATTTGTCACTCTGTCAGATAAAATTATATATCAACCCTCATTCCACGTCATACTACATACTATAGTAAATTAACTCATTTGATAAAATAAAATCAAAACACTGATATGACAAATTTACAACCAAAATACCATCACAATTTAAACCCATAACCAAACCTCTTTGGAGTTGTGTAAACCTCCATGACTTTGACTTAGGTCTCATGATAAACCATCCACCCTCTTCGGCCACTTTTTTGCAAAAACCCCAATCAGCCAAACTAGAAAAAATAAAACCCAAACTCCAATCCCTTCTTCTGAATCAACAACCCAATTAGAATTTGAAAAAACATAACCAAAAAACCCAACTGGCCGTTTTTGAAAGAATTGATATAAATGTGTTTGGCTAACTTAACCAAACCATGAGTATTGTATTGATATATATAGATATACATTTACGAGCTTTGATAGTAATTCAAGATTCCATTTACAATTCAAAATATGAGAATTTTTGGGCATGTGAAGAGTGAGGTGGTGAGGCTATAATGTGATCACAAGTAGGACAAGAGTAAGGTAGTGTGAGGACCATAGGAATGGCTGAAGGTAAGGTATGGGTATCTCAAAATAGGATCTTTTACATTTTAAATGAAATGAAAAATATCTATTTAATATAAAATAAAAAATAATATTATAAATTTAATTCTTTTAACTTAAATATTAAAATAATATTATCTTTCATTTTACATTAAATATTTTTTTCTTTTTAGTTGAAATAGAGAAGATCCTAATCTATTTTCCATAGGGTTATTAGGATCACGTGAGGTGTGGGATAGTGAGGCTATTGGGGACAAGGACATGGATGAGGTAGTGTGGGACCATAGGAAAGGCTAAAGGTGAGGGATGGGAACGTATCTAATGGGTTATGAGCATCATGAGAGAGACAATTCACGATCGCTAGGAGAAGGACAATGATTAGGTTGCGTGGGAGGGGAGGTGGTTTTTGTCTTCTAGTTGCAGGTGTACTGGGTGATGGTGGCATGCTATTAGATGTAGGTGCAGGACGTGTAATGGCTTCACCCTTCATACAATCCGTTTTTAGATGCGACAGGTTTTGAGTCTGGCCTCTGCCTCAATATGAGATAAAGATCGACCTGATGTCACCGGTCACATCAAATAGTTAATTGCTTATAGACAGAACTTTTAGGCCTTGTTTGTCTATAGATGGGATTAAATTGTAAAATCCTCAAAATTTTTCAATGAATTAATTTTATTTTTATTGCTCGTCAATACAGCTTTTATCATTCTCACTTGATTAGTTTCACAAAATTTTACAAAACAAAAATTTTTTTTCTTATCAATTAACTGATATTTATACTTTGATTAAATTTTATTCATTAATTATTTTAATAATTTTTAGATATTTAGTTTAAGCATGTCCAATTTCAAACGTTTAATGGTTTTTATATTTCATTTATTATTATTTAATTCTAAATATTATTTTTAAAAATTTAGCTTTTCTAATGGTCTTTTTTAATGTGTATTATTTGTTATTTGTATTTTATTTTATTAACAAATAACAGATCTTATTTGTTTATTTGTTCAGAAAAAGAAAAAATAAAGATAGTGAATGACCCTTCAGAAGATTGCATAAAATGAGAAGAAAAAAGGTAAAAGAAAAAAAAAAAAAGCGAGAGAAAAGAAAAGTAAAGAGCGCCAGAAAAAATATATGTTTTAATGAATATACAAGGACAAATAAATTTTATATTTAATAATTTGTATCATCTTGTTATTTCTTTTGTAATAAAACAGGTTGAAAAGTGCATTTTCAAACGATTTTGATTAAATTACCTCATCAAAATAACCAAAGATTAGTTTGGGAAAAATTATAAAAAATCTCTCAATTACTAGTGATTTTGTTATTATAAGCTTTTAATGTTTTTAATATAATAATTTAAACATCAAACTATGTGTGATCCCCTTCCTAGTTGTTAATATAAAGTGGATAAATATCTCATTGCATTTATAATTGCAAATACATACCCTCCAAGAGGCGAAATAAAAGTTGAATATACTGTTAATAACACATTAGCTAAGATATGTTTTCCTCGTAATCATCATCTCATAGAAATAAGATAAAAACTCATGGCTCCGAGGAATCGGATCGCAATTTTTTCTCTGATCATTACAAGAGTGCATTTAGTCCATGAGTTTGATCAGTCCTTCTGAAATAGATTACACGAGACTTCCCAGTTCGGTTATGAAGCCATACAACGCTATTGTTCATGTTGTCCATTTAATTGGCCCATTCATCATATGAACTCTATAACAATTCACTTTTACTATTTGATTAAAATATTATTTTCCAAATATTTGTTTATTATTTCTCTAACTTTTGAGTGTTAAAATTACTGAAATGCCATGTTATAATAAAATATAAAATATAAAAACCTAAACAAAAGCGTAGTCGTTTTTCTTGCAACCTAAAAAAAAAAAAGTACCCTTCTTTCCCTTCTTCCCCTCCTTCCCTCTAAGCGGCTTGATCTGAACAAGGAAGGCACAAATGAGTTTGGATAACACGAAATGGGTTTGGAAATGAGTTTAGAATTGAGGATAGGGATCATGATGGCTTGAGAAGTGGGCTGCAAAGAAGGGTTTGGAGAAGTGGGTCCGTAATGGTGGGGAAAGATGGGGCGGAGGTGGGCTGACAATGGCGAAGTTCCTTACGCAATGGTGGCAGCGGCCGGGAGGGTGGCGTAGTGGTGGTGGTGATGGTGATCGATTCGTCGAAGAACGAGCACCCGACAACGAGAGAAAATATGGTTGTTTAATAAATGAAGAGGAATAGTAAATGTTAAATATGAAAGAATCATTGTTCATCTTGTTAAGTTTTTTGGTTAAAATAGAGTCTGAAAAGTGGGGATTTTGGACCTTTTTTGTTAATTAGCTCTTCAAACTAACCAAAAATTGGGTTTAAAAAAAACTTAGAAAAAACTCATCAAATACCACATTGGAACAAATAAACCTTACGAGAGACCGGATCAAAACACCTACCCTCTATGGTTGGAGCTAAATCCAAGAAAAATGCATTGCTTGCTTTTAAAGGCAAGCTTATGAGGGAGTATAAGGACGGAGGAGTGGGTAACATGCAAAAACTCTAAGTAAGGAGTAATCTGGTTGTTGATGATAAAGTTTAAAAAATGGAGACTCATTGGATAATATTGAGTGGGCAAACGATTAATAATATAGGCAGACAAAGAAAAGCATCAACCCAAAATTCAGTTGGTAAATGTGACTGAGCAAGGAGAGATAATCCCATCTCCATTAAATGGCGATGTTTCCTCTCTGCTAGTCCATTCTGTTGTAGTGTGTATGAGGGACATGAGCGGCGATGAATTATACCATGTAAATCAAAAAAAAAATCTGAAAAGGCTTTGAAACAAATTCACCTCCATTATCTGATTGAAACTGTTTTATTCGATGAGAAAGTTGATTCTCTACAAGAGACTTAAACTTGACAAAAGAAATAAAAACATCAGATTTCTGAAATAATGGATACACCAACAAAAAGCGACTAAAGTCATCTATGAAAATTACATAATAACGACAACCACTAAGTGACATAGATGGCGAGACCAGACATCTGAGTGCACCAGTTCAATCAAGGTGAAGATGTAACCCTTGAAGAATGAACATAAAGGTAGTTGTTTGGCCTTGCGCATGCTGACAAATTCTAATTACCTCAGGAGTAGTAAAGAAGAAAGAGGTGCTGAGGACAGTGAAAGGACCAATGAAAGATGCGATGCCATGGTCCTCAAGATGGACAAATACCACATTATGGAACAAATAGTCTAGAGGAGCCATCAGATCAAACACTCTGTCTTATGTTTATGGTTGGAGTTAAATAGGAAAATATATGCAATTTGTTCTTTTTGTTCAAGTTTATGAGGAGTATACATTGGTGGTACACGTTCCTTATATTAAGTGAGGACTCTCCTTGATTGTTGATGATAAAGAATGGAGACTTCAACCACAAATAACATGTCATCTACAATCTAATATTGTTGTAATAAGCATCAACCCAAAATTCAAGGGAAAAGATTAAGCAGGAGATAGAAGCATTTTAATTTCTGATTGTTTCATTTCTGTTCCTAAAATGCTGTGTGACGAAAGGAGATGATGAAAATGATAGATGAATTATAACATGCAAATCAAAAAAATCAACACTTGCTGTGAAACAAATTACCCATTATTTGATTGAACACTCAACTTCATGAAATGGATACTCAATACTAAGACTTAAACTTGAAAAAGACATAAAAAAGGTCAAACAAAATAATGGATACTAACAAAAGCGACTAAAGTCTGTCATTAAACAGGCATGCATATGTATATCATGTATTAGATCTGATGTTTTGAAATTTAGGTTTTGTGAATATCATACACAAGTATAAAGCAGTTTTGTGCAGTTGGCCTATCTAAGTATATTTATTTCGATTTGATGGCTGACATGGCATTATATTTACAGATTATTCTAGAATTCACCTGAACCCGTCTTACCTATTCCCATGAAATTTGGAGCTGTATTGAATGTTGTCATCAATTTGGTATGGTATATGCATTGTTACCTGAATCTTTGTCCCATCCATATGATTTTGAAGCTTAATACTTCTTTCTTCCTTCATTTGTTATCATTCTCATGAAGCTTTCCTCAATGATTCTTTGATAGACAGCAGAGTTCTATGTTTTAATTCTTACTTTCTTATGACAGGTTTCAAACTCTTACTTGCTGTCAGCAATAAGATTAAATACAAATCAAGAAACTGCATGTTTACTATCATGATAATATTCTTTTAACAACATCTGCCTTATTACTAATTTTCAGTGTCCTCATTTTGTTTGGGTTTATTATAACATTCCATGTTTGGCTGTTTTATGTCTCACTGACAAGCCGTAGTATGTGGAAAGATCATTTCCTCATATGGGGAACTTCATTTGCTTAACTTCTTGTACAACTTGAACAGTTACAGTGTGATCTTTTTAGCACCCAACTGTCAACAATATAGATATCTAATACTAGTAGACTTCACCTAACTGAGCAGGAAAGGTCAAACAAGAAAGAGATATTGAGTGACAATTATACTTTGGTGATTCTATCATTGGATTCTGGATATATGCCATGTATTTATTTGGTTCATATTCAGTATCAGGGGAAAACTTATACAATATGTCTGTTTTTTTTTTTCTTAAGCAGTTTTTGTGTAGTCATAATTTGAGATATTTATATTATGTTGTTGGCTGAGCTTTGACCAAGCTTACTTGTTGCTTAATTCAGATTCCCTAAATATATCTTTAACCTCAGCAAATTCATTTCATTATGAAAAATTTGGAGTTTATTGAATATTTGTGGCTTTAACTATAAAAGCACTGAAGTGAGCTTAAGGAATTTTACTGTCATCAAGCAAGATAGTCTTAAAGGTAGATAAGTCTTAAATATATTTAAAATTCTGCTATAAAGCAATTGGTGATTCCTTCTGTTCTAACTTTCTCAGTGATTCTTGGAAAGATCTCACATATTTGTAATTCTTCTCTTCTTAAATATTTGTTGTCAATGTTTACTTTTTTTAACTCCTCTGTGTGTTTCATCCAATTGCTCAAAGCCTTAAATATGTATGGAGCAAACTATATGTTTTACTATCATGATAATTTTCTTTAATCTACTAAATGCAGCTACTATAAAAATTTGATGTTCTCCAGTGCTGGCAACATTCATTGATGGACAGGTAGCTTCATCCTTAATGTAGTTCTTCAGATTAGCAAATTACAGGCATCTTTGCCTTAAAAACAATCTATATAAGTTAATTTTCTCATGTACACTTTGTACAAGAATGCTCTGCCAATAATCATTGTCTGTTTCAATTCACGGTTGAACCCAATCATGGATTTCTTACTGCTCGTTTGCCACAAAAGTATGTATATGATGTGCTCACATCTTATTAGATGCATTTAGGACTTTTTGGGTATTCTAGTTAGTTTTGTCTGTTTTTACTTTGCTATTGTCATCCTCCGATGCGTTTATATATTATGTTGTTAGATATCAATCTATACTTCTTAGGATTGCAGGATTCTCAAATACTTTAAACACTCAAAAATTTCTGTTTTTTACTACATTATTTTCGACTCTCCAAAGCTCTGTTTTTAATCATTCCAAAAAAGTTAATAAAGATCAAAATGTGCTTTTGAGAAAATAAAAAGAAATCCTTTTGCCAAAAAACGCTATTTATTTAAAAGCTCTATTGTCTCAAAGCAATCCTAAACATGCTCTAAAGGTAGATAGTCATCAAAGAAGATCATATTACTAATTCTGTTAAAATTCTCAGGAAAGCTATCAAGCAATTTGTGATTCCTTTCTTATTACAATCTAATTGTTCTGGGAAAGGGGTTGGTAGCTTTCTCACGGTTATTTGTCTGCTGGACAATCCAAAAATATTTTGTTGTCAATTTACCTTGTTATTTCTCACAGCTGTATTTTTTGTTATTAATGCAGGATTGTGTTGTGATGCAAGGGTATTTTTATCAGGTTTTATTGTTTATTTTATTTCGATTTTTTGTCTCCCTAATGCAGTTTTGCAACGCTTTCAAAGGCCATATGGATGAAGTTCTCCATCTTGCCATTAAGATGGACAGGTAGCTTCTCTAGTTCCTTCTAAGCACTAATCCTTTCTATAATAAAAATTCAGTTATATTTGTTTCCCATATGTTTATGCTTGTTAGTATGATAAATCTAATCATTGTTGTTTGGGTATACATTGTCTAGGTTGAGCTATTCCCATATCATTAGAAAAATAAAAACAAAAGATACATTTGCCATTTTAATCAAATGAAAAAGTCCTCTGCCTAATTTATAAGAAATTTCACAAAGATTGAATAGTAGAAAGCTTTACTAAACCCAATTGCAATAATTAAACTTTGAAGGAAAATATCAATACTTTTATGATTACTTCTTATTCACTATTTACCATCATGCATATGCGGAAAAATCAAAGTCATTGGCACAAACCATCGTCTAAGTTGACTATGCAAATCATCAATACCCTACAATGATTTGTTAGGTTGTTTTTTCATGGCAATAACTTGGAAGAATGCTTTCAGCCCATGATTCATTTTCTAGCTCTCAACTAACATTTTGTAAAACCAACCAAAAGATATTTAGTCCTCAAAAATCTCTCTAAAAATAAGTATAATTCATCTTTAGGTTTATGACATATTTATAATACTAAAATAAACCCGTCTTCCTGAGCGCTATATCTCATCAAATTTCAACTTGTTCATAATCAATTAGATGTATAATGTCTAGAGTTAGTATGGATTATCTACTAAAGCTTAGGTGCACTTGAGCTATTGCACTCATTCTTTCCTATACATGGATTATCAAACCTTCAATCATTGTGCAATTTGTATATCCATTACATAATCACAAATGATTATGTGTTTTAATCAAAGTCATTTTTTAAGATCAATGCGAATTTATTGAATTTCATTACGAAACATTTAAATAAACTTTCAAATAAATAACAATATTAAGGTAACATATACAACGGTGTTCAAATAAATTTGAGCATATTTGCAATTTCTCTTGTATAAACCGCCTTACTCAATACAATATTTTATTTGATTTTAGGTATTACATGTGTTTATGGCGTTGTTGGAAATGTTTGCTATGTTGATTTTCTCTACTTGCATCAAGCCTTCCAAAAGATATTGTATGTGAAATCTCTCTCTAAACTAAGCACTTCTTCTACTTCAGGTTTATGACATGTTCATGGTCTAAAAAATAAACCCCTATGAGCCCACAAAGTGGTAATTAAGACAAATTGAATTGATAAAAAGTTGTCACTTTAACAAGACAAGATTAATGACATCATTATAGGACTATAATGTCTCTTCACAATTTGAAAACCAAATTCAATTAATCATTTTCTTTTTAATGTGTATTACCTTTGAAGTTGACTAATTAATAGACACAATAGCCACCCCATCGAATGGTTTTTGCCTGGTGCTTAATGGTCGTTCCTTGCGTGCTGAGTAGCAGTGTTTTTTTACTTTGGATTTTATCATTAGTTTAATATTCTCTTTCCATTTTTTTCCTGAACTTTCGAAGCTTGATTGACATATTTTTTATGCAATTCAGGTCATTTAATTTGAAAGAGTGGATTAAATGGCTTAAAATTGCAGGCCTACAATTTCAAGATGTACGTTAGGTGTGTGATAAGACAATTGAATTATTAAAAAGTTGTCACTTTATTGACAAGATTAATATTATCATTATATTATTATATCAAACTTTCTTTGTGATAAAGCCTGTTTAGAAGTAAAATGCCTTTTCGTGATGAAAAAATGTGTAAAACAAAAGAATTCATTTCGTGTTTTTAATATCCACAACCTTTTCAAAAATCACAACATCACTGAGAACAAATTGAATGAAATTATATCAAACTTTTCGTCACGATAAAGCTCTTGAAAAAAATAAACAAATAAAACGCAACAGAAAACCAAAAACAGAGTTTCAAACAGACAATTAATAAAAAACAAACAGAAGCTTTAAAAGAACCATTTCGTCATTAATATTCTTTCAAAAGAAGTTTAAAAGTTATGCGATGGTTACACGCAAAATTATAAACAAAATGTTTACTCGACAGAGAAGCCAAATACAGAGTTTCAGAGAACATGTAATAAAACCAACTTTATAAAAAGAGACAAAATCCAGAGCCAAAACTAAAACCTAACTAAAATCAATTTACATTAAGTAACTTAACAAAATCCACTTTACACGCATAAATATTTCGCATTAAGTTAACTACAATAAATTAATCTATATTTATTATAAATCTGAAATTTATTCATCTTTGTGCATAATCTCCCTTATTTTCATCTTCCTAACCATGATTTGGAAGATTTTTATGCAGAATTTGTGATGAAATTAAGGAAGGGTTACACAGTAAAATTTTGGGGATATAAGAAATTGTTAATTTACCATAACAATATGAGATGTGGAGTGAGGAGCTATGTGTAATCTTGGTTAAAAATAATGTGAAAAATCCTAATTGTCATTTTTAAAGTAAAAATTTATAATATCCGTGTCATCTTATTTTTTTGGTATGACTTGACAAAGTGATAGATTTTGACATTTTGTTAATTTACTTAATGAAATTTGATTTCAATGAGTAAATTGTTATTTTGGCGTACTTTAAGGACCTATAAAATATTTTTTATACCACAATAAAGTAATTTGTAATTTAGGCCAATATTCACGATGACCAATTTTGCATTTATTCCATTTTTTTAAGAAAAATGATTGAGACACAACTTTTTTCTTATGTGGTCATTTAAAAAAAAAAAACTGAAGTAATTAATATATAATATCCTATGTAGTCTTTTTATTTTATTTATTTATTTAGTTTCAAAAAAAAATGATCATTTTTTTTATTCCTCTTTTTTTATTCTAACTATTGTTGGATTGTATCAGCATTGGATATCAATGTTGTTCGATTAGTAGTTATATGATGTTGCAATTACATGACCATTTTGTGTGTATATATATCTATTAGTCTTCTAAATATAAATACATATGAAGCTACGCGCATACTTTTCTTCACAAGTCACATTTTTAAACAATTCATTAAATTATCACACTAAAACTTTTCTTTTTTAGTGAATTAATTTTGTAAAAAATAGAAGATATTTTTAAACTAAAAAAATCTCTATTTTGAAAAGACAATATAGATATATATATATATATATATACATATACCATTCAACATGATATATATACTTTGAAGAGAAGGTTTAGTTATGGATGGAATTCATAGAATGAAACCTTTATGGATGATTATTATGGCATTGAATATGCTTATAATCCTCTTGCTCTCTTTCTTTCTCCCAATCCAACTTCCTGCCTCTCCTTCACCGCTTTCCTATCATCCTCTATATGTCGATGGTTAAAATCCTCGAAAACTATGACCATTTTGTGTGTATATATATATATCATTTCTTCTAAACAATAGATACAATATCCCTAATTGATCTTCAAAATCAAATTTTGTAAACAATTCATTAAATTATCAACCAAATATTCACCTATTTAATAATAAAATATTCCATACTTATAAAATTAAGGTTTGAATACTATATAAACAATTAATGGTAAAATTGAAGCTTTCAACCCATTAAATCTAATAATCTAAATCTCAATTCATGGCATAAAAATTCATTGGGTAGAAAAAACTCAAAAAGTCAAATTACAACAATATAGCAAAATCTAAATTCCTTATCAATAATTAAAAGTATCAATACTCATGAATCTTTTCGTGAATACAATTCATTAATCAGATCCTCTCGAACATGTGATTCTAGATTCAAAACTATTTATGGGTACCATAACATGTATTATTCTCTTAATTTGATCAAATCATGATGCTTAACAAAATAAAAAAAATAAAAAATAAATAAATAATTGGGGACGTGAATCTTTACCTCGTTACTAAAACAATTTAGCCTCGAGCGCTCAACTCTTTTCTATGATTTAAAATTCATATGTTTTTCAAAAGTAAACAATTTTGGGTGCTCAAAATTTTCAAAAAAAAAATCAAAAATAAGTTAAGTGCATAAAATTAACTGCTAAATCAATTTGAAGGAACAAATTCAAAGAATGCAAAACTCATATGTTATTCTTATAGAACCTATATATTTGAAAGGGAGAGAGAGCATCGCCTGAAAATGCAGAGAGAGTATTTTATTTGAGAAATTGAGAGGTGAACCATTGAGAGAGAGAGAGAGAGAGGAGAAGAGAATAGAAGAAGCTGGAAGCTTGAGAACAGAGGGAAAAAACAAAAAGAAAGAGAGTGGGTAGTGGGAACAAAGAAATAAAGAAATTAATTAGTATAAAACAAGAGTTGTGGGAAAAAGAAATGATGAGAATTTCTTTATTTTAATTATTTTTTATTATTATTTTTCTGAATTTATGTATGGTCGCATGTTGAGATTTGTCCGATTTTATTATTATTTTTTTTTCCTGAATTTGTGTGTGGATCAAGTTTTCAATTTTTTTAAAATTGTTCTTGCCTATTAAATTTGGGCTTTTAAATTACTTATTATGGTTAGGGCCTTAAATTTTGATTTTTTTTTTTCCTTATTAAAAAAAAATTGGGCCTTTTTTTTTTTTTTTTTGCCTTACTAAAATTTTTTTTGTTGGCCAGCACCACCAACTCTAGATATCTCTCTGTTTCTACAATTCAATTATCCATGTGAATTACCATTGGCAGTGGTTCAATGTGGCCTTAAGATTATCCTCATGTGGTTGGCAAGTATCTCCTGCAGTGAAAATTCTCAAATCTGATTAGTATTAATCGCTTTAGATTCTACTCATTTCTTGATGAAGATGGAAAGATTTTTTTTTAAAAAAAAATTACCATTTGAATTTCTATAATCGGAAGGTCGTTTTTTTTTTTTTAAGATCAAAGTTTTGGAACATTGAGTTCATCAAATTTATGAAATTAATATTTCAAGTGATGTCTTTAAATAGGTATAAATTGTAAGATTATATGATAATTAAGGATTTAAATAGGTATAATATTTCAAATGATATCTTTATTGATATACTCTAAAGTAAATCATCTTTCTAGCTACCTCTTTTCATCCTCTCTTTCTAATTGCATCCAAAATTTCTCATATTTTTTTTTCATATCATTTTACAAAGTCAATAGATCGACCATTAGATTTGTGGGGTCTACAATTGAATCTATGTGGAATCCACATAAGTTTACAGATCTAATGGTTGATTTATAAAATGAGATGTGAAAAAGAATAAAAAAAATAAGAATTTGGGAGAATATTATCATATAAACATCAAAATAAAAATCACTAACTTCTAGCCATTGTTGCTTAAGTACTTGAATTGAGTAATCCAGAAATCTAAACTTGAAAATTTGTTGAATTTGCAATCATAGAACCCTCCATTTGCAATTCTATGACCAATCTTAGAACCCTCAATTAGCAATTATGGAGTGATAAGAGTTTTTGGCCTATTTGTTTCTCACGTTCATCTTATGACTGATGGATATCGATTACAAGCTTATTTATAGGCCAAGACCTTTATCTAATTAATCAAACGTTACTTCCTTCTATTAAGGGATACAACATTTGGTGAAATGATACACCTTTTCAACTTTAATAGTTATTTGTATATTAATTACCCAAAAGTTTAATTTAAATAAAACTCTATTAATATTATATGCTATATACATATAATATATGTAACATGTGTGACACCTTAAAAGATTTATTCTAACAATATATTCCTACAAAGATTGTTAATTTGTGATGTAAATTTTAATGCGACAAGTGCGGAGGATAAAGTAGGAAGCCGCATTGAAACCTGCTACAAAAATTGCATCATAAATTAATTAGCTCATGTTGGTTGCTGGATTTGTTATCAAATAACCTGTTAGAGCTCTATTGTAGTTGGATGCACATGTTGGGGCCAAATGCAGTTTTAAGTGTATTTTTTGGTGGTATAATAATTGAGGTTTCCTCAAGAGAGTATTTCGTGAAAATTAACATCTTTTCAATTATATTGGTTTACCATGTCAAAATAAAAAATAAAATTAAAAAACAAAAAATTATATTGGTTTACTAACAAGCATTGACAACATCAAATGTACCCAGTAATTAAGCTCAAAAGCAAACATAGTAAACATAAAAAAAGAGGGAATACATAAATGAATGATTCGATTCTATGCATTTTTTGCACAAAAACTAAGAATTTTAATAGTCTATAAAGACGGTTAAACAAAATTGCATTATTATGAAGAAAAATACGGACCATAAATAGAAATTATTGGTTCAGACTTTTTTATTTTATTTTTATTTTTCGTTTTTTTTTTAAATTACAAAAGAAGGCAAAAGTTGGACATTTGTTGGGCAAAATAGTTGGGTTTCTATCATTCATCTTTCTTCACTATTCCCTATATAGTGCTTGGCAACAAAAGAAACGAGCTCTCTTCTTATGTGTCTCATATAGATATCTAGTCATTTGGATCATTCTTATGAGAGAGTTTATGTGGGACGCAATTTTGCAAATAAATTTTGGGCTGCACCATTGAGCAACTAGGTTCTACATGAGCTTTTTTACAATAATTGCCCAAATTACTAGGGTTGCTGTGAATTTCAATTTGGGCAATGCAAATAATTACTATGCATCACAATCTCTCTACCTCATGTGTAAAGGAAACAAAGGCAAAATTTTGTCTTCAAAAACATATGGTCAGTGACTCGTATAATGAAGCTGATATATGGTTAGAGCATATCTCATAATTCCCTGACGACTAATTAATTACAATTTACTCCCTACCTTATGTGGACATGTCAAAAAAAAAAAAAAAAAATTTACTCCATATAAACTCATAATTACATTACAAAATAGCTTCATTTTCTACTGCCAAATTAGCCTTGTCTATATGGTAATTATCACCTTATTCAATTTACATCTTAATCATTGAGTTTGAGTCTCTACAATAATCTTTGACCAAAAAACCATAATTCTATAAAAGTATTAATTTTGGCAATCATTTACTAAAATACTAGGCCTAAACTTAAATACTTAATTCCATTAAATTTATTTCAGAAGCAAATTTATATCTTATAACTAAATTATAGATGTCATCAGGGTGGAACCACCCTTTGGTTTGGGGGCTGCCCCGCCAAGCCATAGGGTGGTCCCAAATTTATTTATTTATTATTTTTTTTTCAATTTTGTCCCCCCTTCAAACTAAAAGTTCTAGTTTTGTCTCTGATGTTATCTTGAGAAAAAGTATTCACAATAATACTCAATGGAATCACCCAAAATACCAAGGCATTGACCAATACAATCTCACTTATAGGTAAATTAAAGTGATGGACATCTCATATATGAGTACTCTACCATTTTCTTGGGACTAAGAGTCTTTGCAATTTGTAATTATGAGAAAAATATGCTTTTAACACTAATTGCAATTGTCAGAACACTCTCATAGCCATAGTGGTTCAGATCAATGCATTTTGAATGCATTAACATATTAACAAAAGTCTCAACTTTAATAATCAAGACAAATCATCATAATAGTTATTTGTTATAATTTTTTTTTAATAAAATATGCAAGTTTATTGAAACTCAACCTTACAAGTTATAAAGAATTTGTGATTTAGATCCTCTTTGCATTAGTCACACTTAATGCACCTATATCACATAAAATATAACTTGAGGACTTAATTGATTCATGAATAACAAATCCCCAAATCTCTGAATCTAAAATGTAAATCAAGTTCAAATTGATTTTTAAGGCACAAACTCCAACAAGACCATGATATTATATATACATACTGATTTTTTTTTTTAAATAACATAAAGAAAAATACACTTTAGCCACTTGAACTATTTTTTATTTTGTACTTACACCTTCATATTTTAAAAAGTAACATTAGGGCCCCCTCATACTATTACAGTGTGTCAAATTAGATACTTTTGCATTTTTCTTCTCAAAATACGCTTAAATTTATTAAAAAATAACTACTTGAAAATTTTAAAATTATTAAAAAATTAAACAAAAAGAACCTGGTGATACTTTTCATATTAGCCCCTTTAAGTTTTTTTAAATGATTATTTTTATATATTTTTTAAAACTTTATTTATTAATAACTTCAAGAGTGTTTTAGGAAGAAAAAAAATACAAAAACGTCTAATTTGGCACCAACGATAATATGTAGGTCCTCGATGCCACATTTTAAAATTTGAAGGCATAATTGTGAAATAAGTAGATAGAAAAGGGGCTAAAGTATATTTTTTCAACATAGCAAATTGTGGAGGAGACAACAAGTGAGGCAGTTCTGTAATTTTCTCAAACTACGAAAATGGCATTTTAGGGGCAGTTCTGTAATATTGAGTTTTCCCTCTGCGTAATATTCCCTGTTTGAAAACAGAGGAGAGAAGAGAGAAGAGAAAAAATAACAGAGAAAAAGGAGGGAAGAAGGAGGAAAGAAAGAAGCGGAGAGAATATGGAGGAAGAGATCCGCCCACCCGAGTGCTTTTGAGTACAGAACCCTGTTAATTATACTAGGGCTTTAGGCGGGTTTTAATATTCCACTCTTCAAACACCACCTCTCTCTCTCTCAATTTGGAGCTTCTGAATCTGGCGGTCATGTGGAGATCACCAGCAATGTCTTTTCTGGTGAGTTTCTGCTTCTTTCTGTCTCTCACAGCTGTTTTGCTACACTCAATGAGGTTGTTCTTTTACCTTGACCATTTTGATGATTTTTGTGATCTGGGTGGTTTGTTATTTGGTACAGGTTGGCCGGTTAACTCAGCTTGGAGTGGTCAGGGTCCAAAATTTGAACAAATCCAATTACAGTACAATGTTGTTGCAATCTCAGAAATCCAACCAAAGCGCTACACCAACAGCTGTGTCATCTTTTCAGGTATCTGAGATTTTAACAAATTCTTGCGATTTTTTTGTTATTTTTCATTCGAGTTATTCGTTGCATTCTTTCGTTGTTAATTATTCTATTGGGAGCAGATTTGCTTTGGCATAGAATTTTTTGGGTACTTTTTTGTAAATTGATAGGGGTTTTGGTAAATTTTATATTTCATGAAAATGTAATGGATTTAATTCATTCAATTGAATTGCAAAACGTTGTAGGAAGAATGCAACAGCCAAGGTACGAGTCGAGAGCATCAAATTGGAGAGAATGTTCCCAGAAAGGACAAGGTCAAGTTTCTTGTGAATACTGTAAGTATAACCATTTGCAGTTTCTTTTTTATTTTGACAATTGGATTTTAATACTTTTATTAATGTGACAAAGATATGTGAGGATGATTGTAAGATATTGCTACGAATACAATCCTAGCAAGAACTAACTCTCTTAACCCTAATGCTTAGTTTCAATGTCGTGTATGAAGAGAGATAACCTAAAAGGCAATTAAGTAATGCTTAGGATTTTCATTAGTATGTTCTGCTATCCATCTTAAACATGGATTTGACATTTATATACAAGTGTTGAACAACTTCTGCATGTTTGGTTATTGGCCTTTGCCTGCCAACTTTTATCTATTGCTGTCATTTGTGCATAACAGAAAGAGTTGTTTGTTCTTGTACATGCAATGTATATTCCTGAGAAATGTCATGGAATGTTGCAATATATCACTACATTTCTGCATTATTGTGCTACTCCATTTTAATTTAGTGCAATCATAAGGTTTGTACTAGCTATATCATAAGATAACGTTTAGTGGTAACTTCCTCAATGGGTGTTTGTCATAAATTTTTTCATTGTGATTATGTTAAATTAAATACTCCCTCCACCTGAAAATTAATATCTTGGTTTGGGAAGGTACAAATAGTAATCAAAATGTTAAAATATAGTGAGCTTCCTAGAAAATCCTTTATATTTTGAAAGAGGCATGGTGTTTGATTACTTTATAGAAAGTGCGAGGTTAATCTAGGAAATTGAAGAAGTTCGTTTACTTATTAAAAAAAAAAAAAAATCTAGGAAATTTAAGAAGTAAGAACTTCCACTTTTAGAAAGTGATATACATTTTATAACATATCCCAAAAAGGGAAACAAGACATTTGCATCGGGACAAAAGGAGTGTTATCTTTCCCCTTCTCTTCCAAAAGAGTGAGTTGGTATTTTTCTTACATGCCTCTTACGATGCATCTTTAGATAAGTTATTAAAATGACCACATTGTTGCAGCTTATCGATATGAAGGACAGTAAGGAGGCTGTTTATGGTGCTCTAGATGCCTGGGTTGCATGGGAGCAAAATTTTCCTATTGCATCACTTAAGAGGGCATTACTTGCTCTTGAGAAGGAACAGCAATGGCATAGAGTTGTTCAGGTACGAGCAATTTACTCTCTCTTGCGTGTGTGAAAGCATGTGGTGCATGAGTAATTTATCAGTAGAAAAAAAGAATGAAGTATGCAATTCTGCATTGTTTTTTCATGGAAAAGAGGAGGAAGAGGAGATATCTTCCACAGTAAATGAAAGAAAACGAAGGGGGGATGACTATAAATAAAAATTCTCAAGGAAACTGCAAGACTGGAGGAAGGAGTCTTCATCCAATTAAAATTTCTTTTTTTTTTTTTTTTTTTGCACCCTCTCCATGTGTTTGAATCTTAATCTAGTCTTATTGTCAAATGTTTTGTTTGTAAATCTATGTATTAGAACTTATTCTGGCCAGCGTAAGAGTATGTAGAAATACATGTTCATCACAAGTTCATTGACAATACTGATTTTCCCTACCTAATTTTGGTTTATGCTTAATAAATACATTGGAAAACCCAACATTCAATTGCTAAAGGGATTAAATTTAAACTATTTGTGGAAGGAGTTTGAGCATAGGTGGTGATATTTGTCTCCAACCTACATCCTTTGCTGTCCATGACAAATTAGTTTTCTTAAACTTAATTCCTAGTTGGTTCTGCCATAATTGACTTAGATTTGGGACGTTATGTTCTGAAGTTATTTCAAGTAAGTAAAGAAGAGTTCGAATGGTATCAGTGTATATATTTAATTTTCTTTTTTATTCACAAAAGGAATGAATCCTGGTTGGCTGTTTTGCCTAGTTATCATTGGTGAGAGTTAAAACATTCAGGCCTCTCGAATTGTTTATTTCCTGTTTGCTTACTTAGGGAAAAGGAAGCAAATATTTTGAAGAAAACATTATACATCTAATGTAATTTTTTGCAACTAGTGGGTAGAAAATGAAGATTTTTAGATGTAAGTTAACTTCATAATTAATTCCCAAACTAAGATTGATAGCCATTATCGCATAGCTGTCCAATTGAGGTTTCTACCCTCTAATTTTGAGATAAAGGAC
The DNA here is from genome assembly GCA_013348765.1 of Carpinus viminea. Lineage (NCBI taxonomy): Eukaryota > Viridiplantae > Streptophyta > Magnoliopsida > Fagales > Betulaceae > Carpinus > Carpinus viminea. Next base: position 7,692,352 of record CP054668.1, on the reverse strand, counting down.
ATGTTCTATGGATTCATTCGTGTGGCTCTTACATTTAATGTTAAGGTACTTATCAAAAAGATTTAATGTTAAGGTAAAGGAGTTCCTGTATCTAAAATGAAAAAGAAAAGGTTTTTTTGCTCTCTTGACTCACACAAGGAAGTTGCATGCTCGACCTAGCTATGCACACTTACGAACAAAATTGGGCATTTTAGTAATGGATAGCAATAACACCCCTGGGGCTCTTTTTATGGGTGGTAGGGCTGGCCACTGATTAAGGTGGGTTTTATTTTTTTTTAATTTTGTATAGAGAATTGGGTGTTTTAGTAATTTTGGTTTCATTCAAGTGAGATTGTATGTGTTATCACCAAACTAAGGAATAAGAATAGTTATTCTATTCCACTTTCTTTCATTTCCAGTAATAACTATTTATTTTCCTACTGGAATAGTCATTCTACATACCAAACAGGCTCTTAAAGCATCTTCTGGCTCTAGGAATGCCTCCACTATCGAAAAGAATAGAAAAATGATCTAGGCATAGTCTAGGTGGGCTCTTCTGGAGCAAATCAGGGAATTGGGTTTCCCACTCTGAGGATACAAGGGATCTATTTATATACCATGAGGGAGGATCCCTGTTGCTAGACCGTGTAAAAGAGGAATATTGATGAGTCCATACGGGCTTCACCTGATCTCTTGCTTGGAAAACGAGTTACATTGAAATCCATCCCCCCCACCCCACCCTACCCACACACTCTTTGATTTTCTCCACCATCCTCCTATTCCACATGAGCAAAACACCACGGGAAGTTCCCCTAGAGTCTAAACAACACCAATCTGCATGACTGTACCCCCATAAACTATGCACAATACTATTGTACCTAATCTCCATCTTGGTCCTACATCTACCTTCGACTAATTTCGTTTTTTCTTCCATTTCTTGATATGTAATAATACTGGGAACAGTTTCAGCAGCTTGTTCTCACTCATTTCATTTAGTTAAATGTTTAGCTCATGAAAAGAGAAGCGACCAGGTCATGTTAAGCAAGCTATATCAAATTTGCATAATTTTGCATCATGCAAGTATTGTTCTAATCTTTCATGGGAAACTGGGAAATTCGGTATTTAATTTTATGTTAATTCATAAAAAGGATATATGAGACCAATCTCATTATGTTTCTTTTTTAACTTGTATGGCATAGTTATTTGTTAATCTTTTCTAGGTGATTAAGTGGATGCTAAGCAAGGGGCAGGGAACCACAATGGGAACATATGGCCAACTAATAAGAGCTTTAGAGATGGACCATAGAGCAGAAGAAGCACACAAGTTTTGGGAGCAGAAAATTGGGATCGATCTACATTCAGTTCCGTGGCAGATGTGCAAACGCATGATAGCTATATACTATCGAAACAATATGCAAAAGAATCTTGTGAAGGTAAACTTCTTGGTGTCTGCTTTAAATCATTTTCTTTGAGAAGTGAGAACATAAGAAGTTATCATTTACTCATATATTTGCAAATCATCTAATGCACATTTGCATTCCATTTTCCTGATTAAGAATCAATTTTTTTGCCTTCCTACTTTTATTATGAGTTGTAGAACTTAATTTATTAAATGGAACATGGTAAAAGCATTCTGGTTTCTCCGGTTATATAATGTCTTGGAAAGATATGTCAGGCCAACTAAATATGATTCAATGTACATTACATTGTAAGGCTGGCAATGTCTAACATAATCCAACACGAACTCAATATGAAATTAGAGGGTTGGGATCAAATCAAGTCAACCCGGTTAGACACAATTAATAAACGAGTCAAATTTGTGTCAATCCACAATTAACCCACATAACCCATATAATTAAATTATATTTTTACCCTTGAAAATCCAAAGTGTATAATTATGGCTATCGATATTGTCATGAATCGAGTCTTGAATGTGTATAATTGATATAATTTATGCTTGCAAGATATGAAATTATGTTAATTAGGTCAAATCAAGTACTTGTGTCAACTAGGGCTATAATCGAGCCAAGTATTAAATGTTCAAGTTCTGTTCATTTAATTTTATTTCAAACACGAGCAAAGCTTGAGGTTATCACCAAGCTAGATAATTTGTTTAAGCTTGACTCATTTATTTTTCAAGTGAACTCGAGCTTGTTCACGAGTTGCTCAGCTAACTTATTTATTTATTATATAAAGTAAATATCATGATTGTTTATTTTTTAATAAATCCATACTAAATATTAGTTAACTATTTACTGTTAAAGTTTTATCATTTGAGTTAATTAAATAAATTAACTTGAATCTTAAATAATCCTATCTCAAGTTTATAGTTATGTTTTATATATTATGTATATGAATTCATTATGCACATACACATGTATTTATACATATACACACAAACACATATATATATATCTATATTAAGACTAACAATAACTATAATATAAACTTATCAAAAAAAAAAACAATAACTATAATATAAGTTATATCTAATATGTTAGGAAGAGAATTCATCTTTACTTGAGATGTTCTAATTGGGGAATTAAAATAATATGATAAAAAATAATAGAAATGAAATTATACGAGTTTATACAAGCTGAGCTGAGTTTATAATCGAGCCTAATTTTATGCTCAAGATCAGCTCATTTATTAAAGAATTGAATTCAATCAAGTTTATATGTGTGGGATATCAAACAAAATTGCTCATTTACAGCCCTAGTGACAACTCAACCCATTTGTATTAATAAGGTTGAAATGAGTTGATACAGGTCTTGTTCGTGTCAATCCAACACGAATTGTTTATTAAATGAATTTTGCAAGTTGCGCTGAACCATTTAGGTAAACAGTTGTGTCAGGTTTGGGGGATTTGACAAAATTAATTAAATGGGTCATGTTCTTGTCAACCCTTATAATTGTATATCCATGATTCGACATAATGACTTATGAACCCGAATTTCCACCCTTGTTTTCTTGTTGATATCAATTATGTAAATTTTAGCAGCCATTTTATGGCTGAAGTAAAATGTTCCTTCTCTGGAAGCCTAAGCCAAGAAAATGTGAAGGTAATTATAGACTGTCAACTGATTCATTCTAGCACGGGTCCTAAATGCAATGAGAGTAAGAACACCTCCCCCTTGAACCCGTTATCTTTGAAAGACCCTCTCCAAGTGAAGCCAACTGTAATGGAGGACTCAACAAAGAGTAAATGCTAGTGTGTGGTGGTGGTGAATTCGAGGGTCAAGTTCAGTAAAGCAAATTGGTGCCATTCTTGACAAGGTGTTCCAGACCTGTGGTGAGTTCATTGATGGCGAGAAAGGGTGTAGCCTAGGTAATGTTGCAGACCTACGATGATGGTGCCAATGATGTGGACTGTGACTTCAACGCACTTGAGCTCGAGCTCAATCTGGACAAGAATATCAAGGGCACTGTTGAAGCGTTGTCACCTTTGATTACCAACGACAGGGTCTACTCCAATGGCTGCTGCGGTGGCATGCGCAAATGGTAGCAGCAGTGGGAGCTGCTGTGACATGAGCATGCAGTGCTGGTGCAGGTGGCAGTGTGGGGAGCACCAGCACCGGTTGCCGCCTGGGTTTCTTTTCTTTGGTTCCATTTTTCATGTTCCTCTCTAATTGTTTTCACATTCCTCTCTTTTAAGCACCCCCAACTCCACATAAGCTCCTCCTTCCACCCACATATCCGCCTGAACCCTCATCATTGCTGCTTGAAGCTTTTGCCCTCCTTCCACTCTCTCTTTGCCAGCCATTACCAGTTCTTTCTCTGTCGGTAGGCTACCTCTGCTTAAATTTTTCAAGGGGTCCAGCTCTAGGTGTTAGTAATTGGGATTTCTTGGTTTCGAAAGAAATGAAAGTGCTTTGAAATTGTATGTTTCCATGTTCTTAAAACGTGGAGGGACCTGGACCCCTGTGTATTTTTTTTTACCAGGTTCGACTTGAGTGCACCTGTGTTCAAAGAAATTCAGTTCCAAATCAATGGCTGTGATTTTCATCATAAATTTTGTCTTTTAGATTCCCTTTTGAATTTTCTAGATACTCATTATCTTCTTTTGGATAAATTTGGTTCAAATAGTCGATGTACTCTGTAATGCGTTCTATTCGAATGTAAATGGTGTTGGTTTTTCTATGAACAATATGCGCCTTGTATCTCCATCCATATAATTACTGCTGTGTATCCTTTTAGGTATTGCATCAATTGATATAGAGGGGTGGTTGTCAGGGGGTGGCAACGTGACCTCTGTTTTGGCACAGCCACCGTTATGTTTTCTTAAATAATTCTAAATAGTGCGTTGAAATTCAAAATGGATGAGGGGAAATGGGAGTGTGTTTAGTATTACTCAAAAAATAAAAGACAAAAGGTTAGAAAGATCTTGGGGGGGGGAAGAAAAAGGCCGAAGGGTGAAGGTAATGATGTCTGGCTCTGCACAGTAGTGATGGAAAGATAGAAGGGATGTGATAAGTGAGGGGAAGTAGAGGATATTGCTTTACCGTTGATGTGCTTGTAAGGAGGGATAAAAAGTAAAAGGTAGGGAGTGGCTTAATGTACAACTTAACAAGTGGACAAATATGTAAAAACATAATGCCTCTCATCATTTCCCCTTTTTCCTATACTTTCTTCCCATTTTTTAGAAGATAAGGGTACATGGACTTGGTGCAAAACACCTGTTCTTTTTCTTTTTTTTCTTTTTTGTCATCTTTTCGGTTCATTCCAAGAAATGGAAAAGTACCAATCCAACCATCATTTTCCATCCTTCCCATTATCTGTTTCACCAATTGAGCCCCAAATGAAAGCTATAATATTTACTTAAGTGTAATTAATAAGAAGATATGAATGATACTGTCACCATTAATAGTTTGTTAATAAAAATTAACAATATAAAATTCAATAGTTGTTAGGATATATTGTTTATCAATAATTATAGCAAGTCCCACTCACCTTTGGCAGAAGTGAAAGAAATGGTTGAACGTTTATCGACTCTCAGCTTACACAGCTATATACGTTTTAAGATGTAGTGTGCTTTGTGGACTTGCTAAGTTGATCTTGTTCCTCTATTGAATAAATTTCTAAGAATCAACTACTCATATTATGTAAGACTGATGTATTGTTTTTTCATGCTTGCATATGAAAGCTCTTCAAGGACTTGGAAGCTTTTGATCGAAAGCCTCCTGAGAAATCAATAGTGCAGAAAGTAGCAAATGCATATGAGATTTTGGGCTTACTTGAAGAAAAAGAGAGGGTGCTACAGAAGTACAATCATCTTTTCACTGAAGATGCATCCCTCAGGAAACATAGGAAAGCCTCACCTAAGAAAAAGAAGAAATAAGGTAAGGCCTTGTAGACCATGTTTGAGGTGATGCATCCCTTCCTGCATTGATGACAATTTACATCAATTGGAAATTACCGATGTTTTCAACGACGCAAATCGGATAGCCACCCTAGTAATGCGGAGAAATTGAGACAATGTCCACTACTAATGTGTTGTAAAAGTGTTGGCAAATCTTTTCTCTTCTGGCAAAGACACCAACTTTGGTATCTATAAAAAAAAAAAAAAACAATGTTCGAGGTTCATGCTTAAGCTGCTTAAGCCTTTTCTTGTCGATTCCCTTGAATCGAATCGTCATAATTGTCAATTTGCAGTCTCTTATGGTTGAGAGACCAATTTTCCACTGCTTGTAAAGCAAATAAAACAAAGATTTTAAGTTGCCGCATTTTTTGGAGCTTAAAGATGGAAGAGAAGAGAACCCTATTCAATTTGGCCAGTAGAGAGTTGTTTTGGGTAACTACTAAACATCTTCTACTGATAATTTTTCTTGTTTGGCTTGCCAGCTCAACACCTAAAAGTGGCATGTCATTATCTTAACCCAAAGATAGGATGTGACAATGCAATATATTGCTTATCAAATTAATTATATAAATTATTAATTATGGATAATTCTCGGCATGGTTTTATATATATATATATGTTATTTCAATTGTTGCTCCAATTTCACTTTTTAGGAAACACGTTAAGATTCCAAAATTGAATGGTTGGACAATGATTTCACAACTACCCTAATGTTGGACAATGAGATTGCTTTTGTTTTCATGAAAATGACATTTAGTTTGAGTGAATTTAAAGTATTCTATTGTCTCTGATTATTTGGATGTAAAATGTTTTCTATCGAAAATTATTTTTAATAAATTCTTAAAAATACTTTTTAGGCATTGGTTTATATGAATAAGAAGCGATGGAAAAAATGTCTAGTGACTTCCGGCAACATCTGATGAACATGGTAGATCTAAACAACATCAGGTTGTAGTTCAAATAAGGTTTGATGATGGTTCAACGATTTGAAAAGAAGCTCAAACATAAAAAATGGTCTACAATTTTGAAAAAGAAGCTCAAACAAAAATTAAATAAAGTTATCCGAAAATGGTTTACAATTACGAAAAATTATATCATCACAAGAAATATAAATTTCAAATGAACAACAAAGGTTTCCCTCGTTGCTTCAACTCATTCATTACAAAGCATTTACACCAACCACACCACTGAGAGTTCTCAATACACATTGAAAGAAATAGGACTAAATTTTAAACGTTTGTCATGAACCACAAAGCAGAGATCCCACTCATTCATTGTTTATTTAAGATTCATGCGTTGCTATTTTCCAGGAAATTTTCCATAAGCATAGGCACAGCACATAACTCTAGTCAATCCCAATTGTTTGCAGTAAAAGGAAAAAAAAAGAGCCTGCAATTTTGCTCTGCTGTTTCCAATTACTGCAAAAGACCCTTGGTTCTTCTCAAAAGCTTTTGCTTTCATCAACAAGCTTCAGGACATAGGAATCCTTGTTTAGGTCGAGGGAATCCATTAACTCAGTTGCCCCAAACAAAGTGAAATATATTTCTACGTGCAATTGAACTGATCACATCTTTACTCTGCCTTCTAGGCATCTCCTCTTGTGTACATGTGCCTCCCCCTCCTAGTCAAAAACAGATTGTAGAAGCCAAAGTGAGTAGGATATGGGAAAAAGTATCAAATGAAGCCCTTTATAACACTCTTTCAAATAGCACTTATTGACTTGCTCGTATAAAGTTTAAACAAAAAATAAAAAATCAAACTCACAAGTAGAGAGTAGGCATGGGCACAAGTGTCGGGTACAAATCCAAACAACAATGGCAATCTCCTCTGTAACCTGTGGGACTTGCATTGAAAAGTTGTGGACACTGACCAAAAAATCCACTTCTTCATCTTAAATTAAGTCATATATTGAAATATATGCTCCTGGTTTCGTGTTTAGGCTCGGGGTTTGGGATTTACAAGGTTCTTCCTCTTTTTTCTCAAGCCAATAGAGGCACTTTCTTCACAATCAAATACTCTGCATGAACACTATCAATTGAGTTACTAAATATGATAGACCATTAAAAACTATCCATTACCAGAGGATCAAAATTCAGTTACTTACCTTTTTCTAGGGGGTTCCAATAATTCATTGAATCTCTAATAGTCAGCAATATACAGTAATGAAAAATCCACTTGGTCATTGGGACAATTTAACAAACACTTCTATGTTGCTATGTGAACGAGCAAGAAGAACATTAAGAAATAGGAGCAACAAGATCTCTCCCACGCCAACATTCAGACACAACGTCATGAGCCTCTTGTAAAATCTACAAACAGGAAAGTTAACAAATATACAAACACAAGTTCAAAAACATCCAAATTGTTTTTTAGGCAAATATAATATCTACTTAATCATAGTTGGAGAGATTACGAGTGAATTTGCATGGAATGATGCATGTTCTGCTAGGCCTGGTTCTCCTGCTGCTGATGGATAGAGGCCTCTTTAACAAAGTGATGTGTGGATTGTGGCGAGAATGACTTGCATAGTGGGCCCCAATCGCAGGCCATTCATTCTATACAGAAGAAATGAGAGAAATGAAAATAAATGCAATTATTTAAATCTTCCAAAGCAGGTAAAATGTGAAAGAATATCGGGAGAAGCATTGAGCCTCCCCGATGGAAGTGAAATAAGCTGACCTTTGACTTATTTCTTCACACCTCTCTAGCATCTAAATCAAACCAGGCCAACGGGTGTAGTGGTTCATGCTCTATTACATGCCTATGATCAGACAAGATGGATGGTGTGACAAGCTTGAACATGGAAGAAGCTTTTGGTTACCCTTGCTCCATTTCTACAATTACAAAAACCAAACCTGAGAGAGACTAGACAGAAATCTCAACCAAATTAAACCAAAATTCATTCTGTATTTTGTGTAAACAGATATGAAGGATGAATTGGTTCAGAAATGTCATCCTTAATTCAGATGGTTAAACAAAGATAATCATGCCATCAATGTCCAAATTGAACTGAACAACATCAATTGGGTTACTAGCACGTCTTTCCGACCTTATCATTAAAGAATATGAAATAAATCCAAGTCTTGACTAATATACAGAACATTGTTTAACATAAAAAAAAACTTTGTCTACAATCCATAAACTGCCACTACATTTACATTATATGCATATGAAGGTCCTACCAATTAGCTACCAATGAATTGCAGCGTGCTTTTTGCTTTCATCAAAGACAAGTTTTAGGACCTATCAATCAGCTACCCCTTTTTTCCAACATATCTATCTGTATTCATTCTCGGTTCAGATTTTGCTAAACAATTCCCTGTAACCAAATGCAGAAGCACTGAGATTCTATCCAGCTTGTATATTAATAATCCCATGAGATGAATTGCTAATGCATTGCAGATCTGTCATGCACAAGACGAAAACATTTGAGAACATAAATTTAGAAAGTAATTCCTGTTGCTTATAATGTAGAAGCACATATCTAAAACTGAAAACATTAAAAAATCCTAACCGGAAAAAGAAAAGATTCTAATCACCAAAGAAAATCAAACTGAACTCTTTTAAGAATAAAATAAGCTAACACTCAATTTATCAACTGATATTTGGAAGAAAATAAATCTAAATCTGAGAAATTACCAAACACTCCTATTATGATTTGCCTTGGATCTCTTATTCCTAATGTCAGAGGCAAAACCATCATACGATGATATACAGGACAAGTTTCAATCTCCCACACAACATTTTACATATATATGGTAAAAGAAAGCTCTTGACATACCTTTTATAAAATGTAAGCAGTTTTGATGCTCTCGGCAGCTTTGGAAGAACTTTGGGCTGCCCTCGATGAGATATATTAGCTTCTCAAGTCAACACTTCTTACAATCTGAAATTTAACACCTAAAAATGTCAGGATGATCTAAATAATCAATGACAATCATATTTCACAACAAATATATAATATAGTCTCAAATAGAACTGATTTTATGTTTCTCTCTCAGGCTTGTTTGTATACTAACTTTTCAAGTATGATATAATGAAATCAATCAAATGCATATTAGAGTATGTCATATAAACTAAAAGCTAGTAAATAAAAACAGAATGCATTTGATTATTTTGCACACAAATGAAAGATCAGAATGAGATATATTTTTTTTCATTTTCTGGTCCAAATTTCAAAGATACTGGAAAAAAGGCTTGATAATATGATTTTCTCTTGCTATTGGCGCAAAACCACTCAAAAAAAAAATCACCTATCTCAGTTCACTAGAAAATGTTTATTGTGTCTATTAATGTATTCTTTGATTGAGTAGGAAACAATAAAAGAATAAAAATTCAGTTCCATACCTTTTTGTAATGATTCGCAAATCTGTAATGATCAGCAACATGGCAATTAGTGACGAAAAATCAATGGTCGAAAGCCTTCTCTCTCTGCTTGGTCACTTGGGCATTTTAACAAACACTTGTGACGCTTTAACTCCAACAAGAATAGTCGCAGTTCACCAAACCAACAAGAACAGCAGCAGCCAGAGGGTCTTTTCAACGAAAAATAGAAGACAATCAAAGAGCCTCCCATTCTGGGATGGAGATCCAGAATGCAATAGAAATCAAAGAAGAGCCAAGATGCAACCAAAAGAGTTGTCTAACGAAATAAAAATCATCTATAGGCGTTGATCCATGGGCTGATTCTCTCTTCTGGGTCATAGATGAACCTTCCATCAATCTCAACACGAGGGATGTGGGCTATCTTGATCCATGTCTCGTCCTTGATCTTTCTTGCAGCGTTCTTTCAACAGAGGACAGTTTGCAATATGAAGTTGCTGGAGTGAGGGAGGCAGACCATCCTCTGGAAAGGATGTGAACTTTTCACAACAAAAGATGCGAAGATCCAAAAGTGAGGGAGGCAAACCGTCATCTGGAAAGGGCATAAGCTTTTTGCACCAACTAATTTTCAGAGTTTTAAGAGAGGAGAGGTATCGAAGGCCTTTGGAAGATAAGTATTTCAAATTCGGGAAGTTTGTGATGATGAGGCTGGTTAGAGAGGCAGGCAGCATCACCTCTTGAAAGGATACCAGATGCGGACATCCACCTCCAATTTGAAGATGTTGAAGAGAGGTAAGCCTGTGCAATCCCCACTCAAGCAAGGCCTCAGTTATGTTGCAATCTCTGACTGTAAGTGATGTTAAGTTGGTGGAAAACCTTCGTCCGGAAAGGATACAATGCCTGGACAATCTAATATCCACAATTCTTGAAGAGAGGTGATGTTGTGTATGCAGTTGGGTAGGGCCTGCATATTCTCACAATTGTAAATTGACAGCCTGTTCTAAGGTTGCTCCCTCGCAACCCTCCGTCCGGAAAGGATACAATGCCTGGACAACCTCCTATCTGCAATTCTTGAAGAGAGGTGATGTTGTGTATGCAGTCGGGTAGGGCCTGCATATTCTCACAATTGATAATACGCAGTGTTCTAAGGTTGCGAGAGAGCAACCCTCCGTCCGGGAAGGAAACAAGAGTTGAGCATCTCCTAATATCAATAAGTTGTAGATGGCTAAGGCTGTGTATGCCCACAGGTAAGGATTTAAGGTTTTCACAATTCCAAATATAAATTTCTTCAAGAGACGAGCTGTGGTGGAACGTTTTCGTCACTGACTCTAGCATTTTACAATTGTTAATATGGAGGCGCTTTAGAGTTGGAGGTAGCTGCTCTATTGCAATGTGCGTCAGCGAATTACATCCATCAATATAAATAAGCTCAAACACCACTGCCTTGGGTAAAGATTCCATGGGATTGCGTGTGGATGGCATACCCTGTTGTGGCTGCTCTTTTACTTCTGCCACTAAAGAAACTAGTTTTTGACATCCACGAACCAGCATTCCACGAAGACGGGGGAGGGGTTGTAGTAATCCCACATCATTTGACCATAAAGGCATTAGCTCCTCCACATTTTGAATAATTAGATGTTCTACATTCATATATCCTTCTACTGGACATCTGAATTTTGATATTGTTGAAAGAGAGTTAAAGTTTAGTGAGGTGAAGTCCACCTTACTTTTGCGCACCACCCCTTTTGATCCTTCAATTTCTAGTTTGCAAAGCTCTGGAAAGCTTGAAATTGGAACGACCAATTGCTCACAACTTTCTATAACAACATTTTGAAGCAAAGGAAGGCGGTTTGGCAACATCCCCAACAACTTGGGACAATTTTTAATAGAAAGCTCACGCAAGTGCGGAAATTCTCCATTAGGGCTCCAATTTTCCCATTCTTCCATATCCTTGAAACACAAAGTCTCCAAAGATCTAAAGGGTTGTGAGCAACCTTCCCCATAAAACTCATCACCAACACTCTTCACACCGGCCATGCCTTCAATAAAAAGATCTTTGAGTAATGGTAATTGGCCAACTGCCGGCAATGATGTGCACTTTCTACAATTTTTAATCTTTAGGTCCAACATATTAGGAAATGAGGGGCCTTTTAACCAAGTTGGAAATTTTGTACCACCGTAGTGCTTGATAGTGAGCTCTTTCAAATACTTGTTTTGTAGCATGTTAAATGCCTAATTCACTTGCTCGTCTTTTGACTCATCAATGTTCTCACTCCATTCCAAACACAATGCGTAAAGATCGAGCTTTTCAATTAACTTAGCGCCCTTTGCATCCTTGGATTCAATGGCGTTCCAATTGTGAGATGATGAGCGTCCCTCAAGATGCAACAAAGACCCTAGCTCTTTTAACGAAGCAATTGTCTTTTCCAACAATTAGATTAGACAATGTTTGAGACTAGTTAATTTACCTATTTGATGAGGCATTCCTTCCAGTTTATCTGCATTGAGAATGTTGAGGTGTCGCAAGTTGACTAGGTTCCCCAACTTTGAAGGCAATTTCTTTAGATAAAAACAATTCTCCAATATCAAAGTCTGTAAGTTGCAAAGTGTGGCTATTGATTCAGGCAAGCTCTCAATCGAGTGTGAGAGAGATCAAGGTACCGAAATTAGACACCAATTGAATCCGGTAGCTCATATATGTATCCATTGAAGGAGAGCACCTTAAACACTTTAATTTTGCCAACAATTGGAAGGAACATTTTGAGTCAAATAACAATCCCCAAACTGAGGTAGCATAAGAGGCATGAAGGTATAGACACATGAATTCAAAAAACCTCAAACTTTTTAGGGCCATCAAAATAGTCACCAGGTATGACACATGCCGAACTTTTTTAGAAAATTTTCTTTGTTGATGCCCTCAATTCTATCTTCCATTCTAAAGCATATATCTTTCGCAACCCATTGAGCCAAATCGTTGATGAGGTCATGCATCACAAATCGTGATTTCTTCGTACTTGATTGTTGGAAAAAGGACCTTGATAGCAAATCACAAAAATACTGGCTACCCAAATCTTCCACTTGCTCATTCCCTTCTTGTTGCTGAATTAGACCTTCTGCCATCCATAATAGAACTAGTTGTTTCTCTTGAAATTCATAGTCCTTGGGAAGTATTGAACAATACGCAAAGCACCTCTTTAAATGTGAAGGCAAATGGTGGTAGCTCAACATAAGAGCTGGAACAATTTCATTTTTCTCTTCTTGTATATTCCAAATCTTGCTCTCCAATACACCCTTCCACCCGTCACGATCCCGTTTAGTGCGTAGGAGGCCTCCGAGGGTTTTTGCCGCCAAAGGCAAGCCTTTGCACCTTTTAACGATTTCCTCGCCAATATCTTGAAGGTTTGGATGCATGAAATCGCTTGCACTGTTGGGTAAATAAAGACAAACAAGCATCATTTGATAACACATGCAACGGGTAAGCTGGGACGGTGCCTGTCGTTGAAGAAACTCCTCATTATGAGTTGTGATGATAATTGTACTTCCTAGAGCCCCCGTTAGGAAAGGAGCACGAGATAGTCCAATCATGGTATTTCTCGTTCCAAAGATCATCCAGAACCACTAGAAACTTCTTGCCTTCTAGTTTCTCCTTGAGTTTGACTTGCAACCAATTTTGATCCTTGCCATCACAATTCTCAGAGCTTAGAGATTGTAAAATTGTTTTTGTGACTCTCAGCATCGAAATCTTCAGAAACACAAGCCCATGATTTTAGATCAAAAGGCCTTGCACTTCTTTATCATTGAATAAAAGCTGGGCAAGAGTTGTCTTCCTATACCCCCCATACCGAGTATAGGAATCACTGAGAGTTGAGCAGTCTTACATTTTTCACTCAGCAACATTTCAAATAGAGCCTCTTTATCACCATCCCTGCCATAAACATACGGCTCAGTCACTACCGAAGTTGGTGCCATAGTCCCCGTTTTCCTATATGACCTCCCATCGGCAGTTCCTTTCAATAATCTCAATTCATCTTCTTGAATCACCAGATCGTTGAATCGATTGGTAATTTCAGTGATCTTTGACTCTAGCCTAATGTTGATCTTAAGAGCATGTGGAGTCAAACCAGTACAGCAAGCAGGGATGAGGTTGCGTACCTTACTTGTGCTGGCTTGATTTTCTCCCTTCAATTGGCGTAGCAAAGCTTCCGTGGCAAACTCATCAAGTATGTCTTCCACATCGTAAGCCAAGTCTCTAAGATCATCCACCCACTGTTTCACCGCCTTGTTAGTATGTTGCTTCTCCTCGACATCATCAAGCACGGCCTGAATTCTTAGCACCATTTTCTTCCACTTGCCCAGCTTTTCTCCAAGTCCCTCGTATCGACGTGCAAACTTCAGCAACTCCGGAGACAGCAGTTTCTCAAACAGCGCTTGGAGGAACGCAGCAAGGAAAATCTCTCCTACTGCCATGGTTTTCTTTGTGCAAAATTAAAATATTGAATCAGGAAATGATGTGAAGATTGCAAAGCTCTCAAGCGCAGAAGTAATTGCAAGAATTGCTAAGAAGAAGATGCGACGTTTGTGGGGGCTTCGCATGTGCATGCTTTTCTTCTGTCATGATTACTTGGACCCAGTACACTATAATTTACATCATTGTCATCACAACCGTTGGATATGCAAAGATTATTCATCCAAAAAATTATATATAAAAGGACTTGTCTGCAAGTCTTCTATTTTGAGTGGAGTCCACCATAAATTAATTGGCAACATTCAGGAACCAACGGAATCCAAAGCTCTCTCCCTACCAACTGAACAAAAAGAAAGACAAAGAAACAAAGAGAAAGGTTTACACAATCCATTAAAGTTCATCAATGCTTCTCTGTACTACTTTTGTAGGCTATTGGGTATGCACTTGGAAAAAGGGAATGAGATTATTTATTAACTCTCAAACCCTTCAAGAAAATAATGCAAGTGGGTGCCAACCTTCACAAAACAACCAAAAGAGTCTCCCATTTCTCCCATAGTAAAAGGTTGTCCTTTGATTTTTTAAAGAAAAAATGTTTATACAAAAGTGAAGAATAAGCATTTTCGAGAAATTTTATTTCTAATTGCCTTAGATAACATGTTACTATTTTAACATGTGATATTTTTCAGGCGTTTTGGTGTAAAGAAACAACTTAATTTCTATAATTAAAAAAAATTTACTATTTTTTAAAAATTATAGGAATATCTTAATCGGATACAAGGACTTGTCTACAAGTCAAATAATGCAACTGGGAGCTTTTTATTTTGTTTTTTCTTGGATTCCTCGATAAGTCTCAATTTCTTGGAGTGGAGTCCACCATAAAAGAAGCAAAGAAAAAGACTTGGACAATCCAATAAATTCCATCGGCACCACTTTTTAGACTATTGGGTATATATTAATATGCACAAGAAAAAGAGAAACGGGACCAATTTTCAATCCCATCATATGCTTAAATTAGACCTAACAATGCCATCAATCTACAGAAAACTATGGCAGCTTAATTGATTTGAAAAATGTTAGTCCTTAATTCAGATGGTTAATTAGACTAAGTTAATCATGCCATCAATCTACAGCTGTAACATGGTTAATTAGAATTTAAACACTAAACTTGATAAAAATGCTACCAAAAATGAAGCCCTTGCCACAAGTCAGATAGATCATTGTCATCACAGCTGTTAGATTGGTCCGTTGGTGAAAAACTTGTGAACAAGTCTTCTCTTCTTGTCAAATGATGCAACCGTCTATTTTGCTTTTTCTCTGATTCCTCGTAAATCGGTAGAGTCCACCATAATTGGCCTAACCAATGGAATCAAAGCTCTCTCTCACCATTGAAAAACCGAAAAGGCAAAGAAAAAGATTTCCACACGCAATCCAATAAAGCACCACTTGTATGGCTGTGTTCTGTCTCATCATTATTATATTATTAATGCTTTGTCTTTTTTATAACGACTTGTCAATGTTGGCGTTGACGAAGACTTAAACCCAAATTAAGAGTGTTTTTGTTTTTATTTTTGGGTTAATTAGTTTACAGTGGATGGATGCTCATGAGTTCTTCACCACACTCTCTGCTAAACTATTCTTTCTTCACAAACAATAAATCTCATTATTGAAACTTGTATGACTCAATATACTCAGAACTTTTGTTACAGAAGAAAGGAAAAATGCATAAAAGAATCGTCGATTCTGTGAGGTTTTTTCTTAATCAAGAGATTTGATAAACAATTAAGGACTTTTAGTATATTCTTTTAAACAAGAGGATCTCTTAAATGCCAACCTCCAAAAAAACAACCAAAATAGCCTCTCATACTGATCAGAAATTCTCTCTTAATTGAATCCCAAATAATTAACCTTAAATAAACATTGGAGCATAGGATGATGTTAAAATTTACCCCATTGGAGCCTCTCATTTCATACTAAAATTTACTTTTAGTATGAAATGATTTGATGGTTGGAGAGGTCCATTGGTGGTGATACAAACAGATTAGGATTCTTTATAATTTTTGTTAAATTGTAAATTCTCAAATTACGAAGGTTAGTCTGTTTCTTTACATTGAAAAATGATACCTATTAAAATATGGCATATTACAATTGAGAATTTAGTATATTCTTACCAAGTTCTTGCTCTCTATATTGAAAAGAAAATTTTGAGCAAAAAATTGTCTTTAGGGTTTTTAAAGAAAAAAAATGATTCCGCAAAAGTGAAGAACAAGCATTTTCGGAGGAAAATTTCTTTTTAACTGCCTAAATAGCATGTCACAATTTTAATAGATGATATTTTTCAGGCATTTTGATGTAAAGAAACAGCTTAAATTCTATAATTGAAAAATCTACTAGGACTTGTTTACAAGTCAAATAATGCAAGTGGGAGCTTTCTATTTTGCTTTTTCTTGGATTCCTCAATAAATCACATTTCCTGAGTGGAGTCCACCATAAAAGAAGTGAAGAAAAAGACTTGGACAATCCAATAAATTCCATCATCACCACTTTTTAGATTGTTGCGTATATATTAATATGCACAAGAAAAAGAGAAACCGGACCAATTTTCAATCCTATCATATGCTTAAATTAGACCTAACAATACCATCAATCTACAGACAACTATGGCAGCTTAATTGGTTTGAAAAATGTTGTCCTTAATTCAGATGGTTAATTAGACAAAGTTAATCATGCCATCAATCTACGGCTGTAACATGGACTTTTACCAATCAAAGTGAACAAGATCCATTGGCTTATCAACATGTCTTCTCCTATCATTTCAACAAAGAATGTGAAACAAATATACACAAAACTTACCACCAAGGTGGTAGTTGGGTTGGTAAAGCAGCAAGGGAAAGTTCCCCCTCTCTTCATTCTAGTAGTCGTATGTTCGAATCCGTTTGCGATAATAGTTGAATGAACCAAATGCTATTATGAAGGAGTTTTACTGATTTACACCTTGGTGAGGTTATGGTGATGAACTCGCCTTCTCAAGCAGCAGTTATGGTTCAAACTAAACATTTCACTAGTAACGTCCAATGAAAAAATTACATTAATTGTCACTTCCTACCTTTTAATTAATTTCACCTGCAAAGTAAGTTTACTTGACCTGGTGTATTCTACTGTTGTTCCTTGTATAATTAACTAAAATGTGTATATATATAGCATTAAACTATTTTCTCATCTTGTAGCTATACATGCACACCTGTGTATTCTTCCTCAGATGATATCTTTAGCGTCCATAAAATGCTACCAAAACTAAAGCTGTTGCCACAAATCCTTAAGGTTGGATCCTGCTCGATTTTCCAAAAAGATCATTTTCATCACAGCTGCTGCCCAGAAAAAATAAAAACTGGGCATAAGCTTTTCTTCAGTCATAATTCAGATAGATCGTTGTCATCACAGCTGTTGGATTGGTCCATTGGTGAAAAACTTGTGTACAAGTCTTCTCCTCTTGTCAAATAATGCAACTGTCAGCTTTCTATTTTGCTTTTTCTCTGATTCCTCATAAATCAGTGGTGTGGAGTCCACCACCACAATGGATGTGGTTCGACAACAATCCAGTAAAGCACCACTTGTAGTTGGTTGGTATAAATTAGTTTTCAAAGATAAATGCAAAATTGATTATGGATGATTGGTATAAATTACAAATTACTCTATGGTATAATAAATAATTTATAGGTTTATGTAATTAACCTAAATTACAAATTACTACATATGGTATAAAAAATAATTTATAGGCCCATAGAGTATGCCAAAATAATAGTTTACTATCTTAAACCAATTTACGTTAAGTAACTTAATAGAATTCATTACTTTAGCATGTCAAATCCAATAACACGCAACACGTGGTTTTATGAATTTCTAACTTTAAAAAATGAAAATTATGATTTCGTACATTATTTTAGGACATCAATCATCACTCCACATCATATTGTTAAAGTAAATTAACATATTCTCTTCTATCCCCAAAATTTTACTTCGTGCATACGTAACACTCCATCCTTTTCATCTTCCTCGCCATGATTTAGAAACATTTTGCCAAAATTTGATGGGTCGCGTTCTGTGAAGCGGCTGAGGAGATTAGATTAATTTATTGTAACAATATTACGTAAAGTGAAGATTGATATATAATCTTAGTTGGTATCCTAAAATGATGTGAAAAATCTTAATTAGATGTCATTTTTTAAAGTAAAAAATTAATAATAATATGTGTTAGCGTTTTTAATTGAGTTAGTCTCATTGTTTTCTGCACTTTCTTTCCATGGACAATCTGTTTTAGCTTTTAAAAGCTTTTGTTGCCACATTTATATTTTTTTATTTTTTTAATTCGAGTGGCTAAGATTAAAGGATGGAATTTTTATCCTGCATTTTTTACTTTCTAAATAAAAAAGAATCTATTTGTAACTTCCCTAAGAATCAACCTTATGCTCTGAGAATGTTTTCCACAAAATAATGAAAATTGATAATTGATAAATTCCATTATGGTAACAACTCCTTCTGCGGTACTTTTATGACTTATAAACATCTAAAATCTCTTATGGTAAAAAAAAAAAAAAAATCTCTTTCATTACCATTTGAGTATATATGTTAAATAAACTTCGTAAAAGGTAGACACAATACAGTAGGCCAATAGGTATGTATTGATCCTAATTGACATTGGCAACACAAAATATTGAAAAAGGCATACTTTTATTTTATTTTTATTTTGGGTTCTCTTATTGCAATATATGGTGGTTAAACCAAATGGGTGATAATATTGAAGAACTTCAATAAAGCATGTAATAATATGAAAGTCTATCTCAATTTGTTTTCTAATATTTGGCAGAAAGTGATAGTTTTTCCTTTTCTTTTCAAATTGATGGGTATAGTATGAGCTAAAAAACAATTGAATCATGTTTTCTTTTCATATTATTCTTTTTTTTTATAAAAAAAAAAAAGAGGTTATCCTATAATTTTATCACAACATATCCTCAAAATAACTCTCCAATAATCGAGATATGATGGAACATAGTGAACCAAAACAACACAATTTTTGCATTACATGAATAAAATACAACAGCTGAACCAAAGTTCTGGAAAGTATTCACTCATAAACGTTTGTTATAGAAGTAGTTTGTAAATCTTAAACGCCAAACTTGTGAAATCATATAACAAGATTACCATTCCTTACACTCCTACCTACTCTGGTTCCAAGAAGGCATACCTAAAGAAATAAACCTTTAAACTCTCCCCATTTGCAAGTTGGCATACCTGATTGTATGATTTTGTGTCTGCAAAAGAGAGGGTTGACAACCAAAACACCAAGTAGCAAAAGTTAGAAACATTGCACCCGGTTTGAATCTATAGCAAGTTTAAGAGAACAACTGTATAATCACAAATTGGACACTCAATTGGTATGCAAAATCCTTCAACAATATAAGAACTTGAAGAAATTTGGAAGTTGTACAAGTATGAATCTGTGACTACTAGCATGAACACCAGAGTTCAATTAATTAGCAATTCATACCAAATGTGTTACCAAAGTTGGTCCATGTTTCAGCATGAATGGACTGCTCACTCTCAGCAATACCAATCACCTCAACATGAGTCATAAGCGGGACTTGTGGAAGTCCTTTTATAATCAATTGACGTTCATCTGTAGATTTTCCCGTTTTGATTTCGCCGTCAGATTGAGCAACTTGAACAACTGCACGAACCTTCCTTCCTACATACATGGGCAATAACTCTGCATTGACAAAAACTGTGGGGATTGATGTATCCATATGCTGAACATTGACAATCACCCTAAACCAATGTCAGATCAGTCAGTTTGATCTGGCATTAATTAGATATCTTATTTCACATATTGGTTGAATATATGTCAACGAGGCATGCCTTCAATCAATAATCTAAGAAACGTTTTGAATCATTGAGACATAATGCAGTTAAATCTTCATTTCCTCAAATGAACATGCCTCGTACAGAAATAATTTTTGAGTGATGAGAATACAAGTGATTGTTCGTGGGTTTAAAGGAAGATCCTTGAGCTGAGACAAATTTCCTGTCAGAAGATTAAATACTAAGTTGGAGATCATTCTTCTATTTGCATATGGTATGAGATCTGGCATCTTATTAGTCCCATCGTACGCAAATTTGCTGTGAGGATAATAAGTCTTTTGGGATCGGGAAAGGAAGCAAAAGTTGACAATGTCATTGACAGATGCAAGTTGTCGACAGGAGTTAGAAGGAAACCATGCATTAGATGACTCAAGAATTAATTAATTAATTATTTTTTTTATTTTTTTTAAAAAAAAAATCCTCTGTTATCTGTGGACTAATATTTACGGCTGCAAAATGCAATTTTAAGAGAAAGGAATTCTATAGTCTTTACCAAGAGACATAAAAATGAATGCAATGATAACAACAGGGTTAGGTGAGGGAAAAATTTAACACCTTTCATAATTTTAAACCTTCTCAAGAAAACAGGCGAAGATGTTTAGAAGATGTTCATTCTTAGAAGATGTTCTTCGGTCTGGTTAAGTAGGCTGCTTGTGTTGATGCTGTATTGAAGTGGAGAGGGAATATTGTTAAGTCTACCTCCTTTTTGGATGTATTTGTTTGGGGTATGCTTAACAGCTTAAGTATTCTTGAACATTATTTTTCTATTTTATAATTACTTACCTTACCAAAAAATTATACTATATTTTTGAAGTTCATAAAAAGTCCAACCAACCCCTTGGCAGATGAGGGTGAAACATGTGAAAACTTTGTAAAATTAGCATTGCCCGCTTCCTCAAAGGGGTGAAGTAAAGCCTTTATACGGTAAAATGGGCAAATTCCCTACAATAAGTAGCTATCAACAAGAATGCCTTCACGGAATCAGCTGTAGCTTTCAAGAATACTAGGAACTCAACACAAAATGCAGAATCATTTGCAAAAGGAACACCAACTCCTTTGAATTAATAAATGATGTGTGAAGTGTTTGTTCTTTGGTGTCTTGAATTGTACCCTAATTGATCCTGCACACATGAATTAGACCCTACACTTTCACTTATGCAAACTTTCTAAATGTCTTGAAAGGACTCTAAAAACCCCTACCCCCAACCAAATAACAAAAATCCAACAAAAACTGTAATGCTCAAGAAGATTACCAACTGGAAAACATGAATAGAAACCCCAACACAAAAGATTTACAAAGAATGAATTTAACTCTCATCTTGTGCACTTTGTGTGTCCCCTCCCTCTAAAAACAGAGAGTTGAATTGAAGCCATTGTGAGTAGTATGAGGAATTACATAACCAATGTCACTCATTGACTATGTCGTGGTTCATAGCTTTGAATTTTTATTTTTCAAAAAAAAGCCTTGTATTTGAATCTCGTGCAACCAAACAACGTCTTGCAAGTTCAGCCTCATGTTTTCCATATAAGATACAGCAGCAACTCCGTAACATGATAGGGATTCTTCATTATGCAAGAAAATAAAAGATAAAACGAATAATAAATCATATTGCCTCTAGCAAATGAGAAGAGAAATAGGAAAACAAGAATTTACACCAACAATACCACTGAGAGTTCTCAATTCACATGAACGTTTACAGCCGGTCATGAATCACAGAGGAGGAATCCCAGTCATTCATTAGGCACCATGACCCAACTGTTTGCTGTAAAAGCACAAGAGAGCCTGCAATTTTGCTCAACTGTTTTCAATCACCTTCCTTCATGACAGGCTGTCCAGTACATGCAACAAACTGCCCATCTCATTTACACTGCTAATGTGAAGGTCTACTGTAACCAATGAAGCAGAGTGCTTTTGCTTTCATCGACAAGCTTTAAGACCTAGAAAATAGAACTCATTGTAAGTGACCCAATTTAGATCTAATCAGAGCATTAAAATCAATGCAATTTCAAGCAGCTGCAAGAACTTCGTATGTATGGTGAAATAGACTACAAGCTAGTTAATCAATATTCTTTTGCCTCCATTCAGATTGCAGAGAGATGTAATGTGAATGAACAGCAAAGAACAATTTATATTCTTCGTTAATTCAAAAAGAATTCAATAATACTCCAATTTCCTTTTCTATGTCCATTTGGATGCTCAACATCTCCAACGATTGTAAAAGTTCCATGAGCAGTGAAAACTACCTTTTCATATTCATAATCTTGATCTTGGCATAATCCCTTCACCTTCTTCATGGTTACCTATATATGTCCAGATAATAATGTCCAGATAATAAAACTGCTACTCTCATTTACATCGCATATTATGAAGGTATAGGAGTGAAAAAGGCCGTTGAAAATAGGAATCCAAATTCGTAGAGAATAAGCACCGAAAAGAGTTATAATCAGCCACTGACTTGATTTGAAAACAAGTCACGCCACAAATATTCCCACTAGCAATTGAACCACCATATCTTTACTCTGCCTCCTAAGCATCTCCTCTCATGCACGTGTCTTTTTTTTCTGGTAAAAAACAAATGGTTGAAGCCATATATTAGCTTCTCAAGTCCACATCTCTTAGAATCTGCAATTTAACACCTAAAAATGTCAGGATGATCTAAGAAATCAATGATAATCATAAATTTTCATACAAACAAATAGAAACAAAATATACCCAGACTCTCATAATGGAAAAGGCTTGATAATATAATTTTCTATTGTTATTGGCGCAAAACCACTCTGAAAAAGCATTTCACCAGAAAAAATGTTTACTATTCTTGTCTCCATTAATGTTTTCTTTCATGGAGAACAATTAAAACTCCTACATCATATAAGTATTCAATCATGTTAGCACAAATTACGGTTTAACACGTGTCTATATTATTTAATTAATTAAAAATTAAAAACATTAAAAAATTAAAAACATTAAAAACATTAAAAAATTATATTTATTTAAATTTTTTATAAAATAAAAAAAAATTGATTCACCCCCTTTTGCCATGGGGTGGTTCGCCACCCCCAAGCTCTTGTGCTCAAACTCTTGCAACAGCATTGGTACGATGGCCGTCCTTCATAGTGTGAATCAGCTTGCTTGAAACAATGCTCTTGCCATGCTCTTGTCTGGTATGGTATGGCCCTCTTTTAAATCTGAAACAATTCTTAGGCTTAGCAACTTGCTTTTCTCTATTCAACTATTTTTGGCTTTAGATGATGATTTGACAAACACACACCCAAATTTTGACTTAGACGAAGACTCAAGGAATAGTGTAGCAAATTGCGAGGTTTTTTTTTTTTTTTTTTTTTTTTTTTTAATTTTTTATTTATTTATTTAACTTCTCATTTAATTCCTCCAATTCCCCTTTTTATCTTGAATAGACCAAATAAATAAATAAATAAATAAATAAAATTAAAAAAAATTACGAGTCATTTTGTTTTGGCTTTGGGGCAAAGTAATATAGTATTTATTCACAGCCTAATCACCCTTTTCTGTTGGTTTCGATCACATGTTTTAAGGGGCAAGTCTTGGCAATAAAAAACAATATCTTTATTTCTAGAGGGACTCGTAGTTTGATGATGGCCTCATTACCCATTTTCTTCAAAGAAAATTCTTTGAAAATTGATAGCCTCAATATCTATATCTCAACAATCAGAACACTTGTTGATTGAAATTCTTTGATTTGATAATAATTCAATTGAGTGTGTGTTTTTACATCAATAATTTAGAAAAGAAATATTTGCAAAAAAGTAAACTTAATTCTAGTAATAATAGTAAACATCAACGAGGCACAAGAGAAAATTTTGAGAACACATCTAGAAAGTAATTCTAGGACCTCATTACTCTCCCAAAAAATAAATAAATAAAAGGGCATTGGGGTGGGGAGTTCCTTGCCAATTAACATGAAACAGAATACCAGAAAATGGCACAGAAAATAATGCTAATAATTGCCCAACATGAGAAGCAAAAGTATTCCAACAAATCATTCAACAATAATAATCGATTATGTGGTGGTTGTAAACTCATGAAGTGAAAGTCACTGGTTTGAATTCTCTCTCCTTCTCTTGTGATGTCAAAAAAAAAAGTAAATTCAGATTAAGGGTTTGTTTGGGAGTGCAATTTTTAATATGCGATTTAAAAATCGTTTTTTGAAATCGCTACTTTTAAAATTACATTTTAAAATTGCAATTAAGACTAAGTAACTAAACAACCTATTTGGTTTGGAAACTTCCAAAAAACAATGTGTGGATTAAGAACATGACTTGCTCAAATTCAACCATGTATATTTGATACACCAACTATATCAAATATCAAGAACATAATCCATGGCTAAAAAGAGCATAGTATTGACAGAAAACAATGTGACATAAAAATCACCATTTCCATGAATGTACTAAATTAAAGTTTGTTGATTGGAAGGTTAGGTTAAGGATATGGAGAGTTTGGAGTTGAAATAATGAAAGAAATTTATTGAAGAATAAAAACATTACACATACTATACTTTGTATATCAATTTGCTCCATTTATTAGAAATATTTATGGTTAAAGCAATCAAACAAAGATTTTTAAAGATGGAAGAGAAGTTGAGAATTATTCTCAACACCTAAAATTTGTTGTAAAGTGAATTAGTGGCATGCCATTATCTTAACCAAATATTGCTTATCAAATTAATTATGGATAAATTTAAAACACATGTTAAAATTCAAATCATTACATTTGGATACTATTTTTAATAAATTCTAAAAATATTTGTTTGTATAGTGACTTCCTCTAGTGGTGGTTAAAGGTCTGATGATGGTTCAGCAATTTGAGAATGAGAAGCTCAAACTCAAAAATGGTTTACAATTTTAAAGAAGAAAAACTGTTTTACAAAAATTAGATAAAGTTTTCCAAAATGGATTACAATTACAAAATTATATCATCACAAGAAATATCAAATTTCAAATGAACAACAACTAAGTTTTCCCCATTGCTTCCGCTCATTCATTAAAAACCATTTAAACCAACAAAATCACTGAGAGTTCTCAATACACATGGAAAAAAATTAGGACTCACATTGTAAACGTTTGTCATGAACCGCAAAGCAGAGATCCCACTCATTCATTGTTTATGTAAGCATAGGCAGTATAACTCTAGTCAATCCCAATTGTTGCAGTAAAAGGAAAAAAGAAAGCCTGCAATTTTGCTCTGCTGTTTCCAATTACTGCAAGAGACCCTTGGTTCTTCTCAAAAGCTTTTCCACAGCAAATACACAAAAGCTTTTGCTTTAATCAACAAGCTTCAGGACCTAGGAATCCTTGTTTAGTTCGAGGGAATCCACAAAATTCAGTTGCCCCAAACTAAGTGAAATACATTCCTACTAGCAATTGAACTGATCACATATTTACTCCGCCTTCTAGGCATCTCCTCTTGTGCACATGTGCCCCCCTACTAGTCAAAAACAGATGGTGGAAGCCAAAGTGAGTAGGATATGGGAAAAACTATCAAATGAAGTATTTGTTTGGTGACCACAGCCCTTGATAACACTTCTTTCAAATAGCACTTATTAAACTAAAACAAAAATCAAACTCACAAGAAGAGAGTAGGCATGGGCACAAGTGTAGGCACAAATCCAAAACAACAATGGCAATCTCCTTTGTAGCGTATGGGACCTACATTGAACAGTTAAATCCACTTCATCTTACTAAGTCATATATCAAAATATATACTAAGAGGTTGTAGACAGATGTAAACCACATTCACATACATTTTCCTGTGGTTCTTTTGTTGCTAAAAACTCAGAAACAAAAACAAACTTAAGGTTCCAATACATTTAAGGATAAGAATACACCCAGAAATAGATAGATCAAAATTGGCAATTTCACGTCTCTAGGATAACTGTTAAATGTGACTCATATTATAACCGAAACATCAGCTTCTTCTAGCTGATAACAAGACAGGATCACGTCAAAGTTGATGTAATGTGAATCAACAACAAAGAATAATTATACTCTTCATCAAAATTATACTCTTGATCAGTTCAAAATGAATTCAATAATACTTCAAGTTCCTTTTCTATGTCTATTTGGATGCACAACATGTCCTACGATTGTAAAAGTTCCATGAGCAGTAAAACATGCCTTTTCATATTCATAATCATCATCTTGGCATAATATTTCACGTTCTTCATCCTTACGGACCCATAGATTTCAAGTTTCAGGAGTGAGGAGGCAGCCATCCTCTGGAAAGGATTTGAGATTTTCATACTCGATGATTTTAAGTTCTTCAGAGAGATGAGGTCTCCAAAGCCTTTGGAAGATAAGCATTTTAAAATTTGGGAATCTTGTGATGGTGAGGCTGGTTATAGAGGCAGGAAATTATTACATGCCTATGTTGTTCAATAGATGAGATAAAAATGTAAGTAGATGAAATCAATTACATTTTTTAAATGAATAAACCAGAAAAATAAGAGGAAATATTACCATCAGTATTCTTTCCATGATCAACATTTTCAACATTAAAACTTTGGCTTCAACCTAGCTACAAGGATGTGATTCCATATTATTGGACAAAAAGTGCATATGCTCCTGTTTGGTGTTTAGGCTCGAGTTTGGGATTTACAAGGCTCTTCCTCTTTTTCTCAAGCCAACAGAGGTGCTTTCTTCACAATCAAATACTCTGCATGAACACTATCAATTGAGTTACTGAATATGATAGACCATTAAAAAATATCCATTACTAGAAGATCAAAATTCAGTTACTTATCTTTTTTTAGGGGGGTACCAATAATTCACTGAATCTCTAATAGTCAGCAATATATAGTAATGAAAACTCCCCTTGATCCTTGGGACAATTTAACAAACATTTCTATGCTATTATGTGAAACAAGCAAGAAGAACATTAAGAAATAGGAGCAACAAGATCTCTCCTATGCCAACATTCAGACACAACGACATGAACCTCTTATATCTATGCATCGCAAGTGGCAAATATAAAATTCCAAAACAGGAAACTTAACAAATATACAAACCCAAGTTCCAAAACATCCAAATTGTTTCTTAGGCAAATATAAAATCTACTTAATCATACTTGGAGAGATTGCACGTGAATTTGTGTGGAATGATGCATGTTCTGCTAGGCCTGGCTCTCCTGCTGCTGATGGTTAGAGGCCTCTTGAACAGAGTGATGTAGGGAAGTGCTTCACTCTGATTCCTCCAAGAAGAACCAGCGGGGTTCATGCTCTTCTAGGTCATAGATGAACCAGCCATCAATCATAACGCAAGGGATGTGGGCTATCTCGAACCAATCTCGTCCTTTCTCATTCTTGCAGCTTTCTTTCAGTAGAGAACACCCATAGATTTCAAGTTTCAGGAGTGAGGGAGGCAGGCCATCCTCTGTAAAGGATTTGAGATTTTCACACTCAACGATTTTAAGTTCTTCAAGAGAGACAAGGTCTCAAAAGCCTTTGGAAGATAAGCAGAAAATTATTACATGCCTACGCAGAGCATGACACAAAGAACATAATTGAAACATGTAAAACCATATAAACATGAAGGAAAACAAATTAATCTCTAACATACCTCAACCGATCAGACAAGCTTGTCATAAGTCGCCTGATCGAACAGAACCATGTTGTTCACCTTCTCCTTTTGCTTACCCTTGCTCCATTTCTACAATTACAAAAACCAAACAACCTGAGAGAGCCTACACAGAAATCTCAACCAAATTTAACCAAAATTCATTCTATATTTCTGTGTGTCCAATTTTATCTACAAACAGATATGAAGGATGAATTGGTTCAAAAATGCCATCCTTAATTCATATGGTTAAACAAAGATAATCATACCATCATGTCTAAATTGAAGTGAACAAGATCGATTGGCTTACTAACATGTCTCTTCAGACCATTTCATTAAAGAAAAAGGTTTTTGAACTTTGGAAAGTCTTAACAAAATGTATGAAAATTCATACATTTTCTAGTGTTTAACATTGAAAGCCTTTTTCTACGATCCATAAACTGCCACTCACATTTACATTGCATACTATGAAGGTCGACAGTAACCAATGACTTGCAGAGTGCTTTTGCTTTCATCAAATACAATCAGCTACCCTTTTTCCATATCTGTATTCATTATCGGTTCAGATTTTGCTAACAATTTCCGTGACCAATTGCAGAAGCACTGAAATTATTATTTAGTTTGTATATTAATTATCCTACTTGAATAATTTCATCTAATCTTATCACCTTTCCCTAATTGACTTATTAATTATAATTTCATTATATCATATTTCAAAAAATTTGTATACAATCAAGCGTGTCTGTGTGTGTGTGAGAGAGAGAGAGAGAGAGAGAGAGAGATTGAAGCCATAGTGAGTAGGAATTCTTAAGCACACTCTTTCAAACGGCACCCGTTGACTTGCTAATATAAAGTTAACACAAGAAATAAAAGGGAACTCACAAGAGAATAGGAATGGGCAAGAGATACATATCCAAAATATCCAAAATAGTATGACAACCTCCTCTTGAAATGTCTTTAAAATGGCATTCGATTTGTGTCATTGAATTCATTACAAACAGTATTGAAATCATGTTGTACAAGTAAACAGACATTTCTCGTCAACATGGATTTTACTTCCCACAAAAATATTCATACCTGCATGAGATGAATTGCTAATGCATTGCTGACTGTCACTAATGTTCAACGCAAAAAGAGCCATTAATGTTCTCTGCACAAGACGAAAACATTTGAGAACATAAATGAGAAAGTAATTCCTGGTTGCTTATAATGTAGAAGCATATATCTAAAACTGAAAACATTAAAAGTCCTAACTGGAAAAAGAAAAGATTCCTAATCACCAAAGAAAAATCAAATTGAACTCTTTTAGGAATAAAATAAGCTAAGACTCAATTTATCAACTGATTGGAAAAAAAACAATCTAAATCTGAGAAATTACCAAACACTCCTATTATGATTTGCCTTGGATCTCTTATTCCTAATGTCAGGAGGCAAAACCATCATACGATGATATACAGGACAAGTTTCAATCTCCCGCACAACATTTTACAAATATATGGTAAAAGGAAACCTGGCTCTTTGACATACTTTTTATAAAAAAGCTTAAGCTGTTGGCTGTTGGCTAATGGCGCAAAACCATTCAAAAAAAAAAACATTTCACCAATCTCAGTTCACTAGAAAAATGTTTACCGTGTCTATTAATGTATTCTTTGATTGAGGAGGAAACAATAAAAAGAATAAAAAATTCAGTTACATACCTTTTTGCAATGATTTGCAAATCCGTATTGATCAACAACATAGCAATTAGTGATGAAAAACTCAATGGTTGAAAGCCTTCTCGCTCTGCTTGGTCACTTGGGCATTCTAACAAACAATTGTGATGCTGTTAACTCCAACAAGAATAGTCGCAAGTTCACCAAACCCACAAGAACAGCAGCCAGAGGGTCTTTTCAACGAAAATAATCAGAAGATAATCAAAAGAGCCTCCCATTCTGGGATGGAGATCCAGAATGCAATGGAAATCAAAGAAGAGCCCCAACCAAAAGGCAACAAAAAGAGTTGTCTTACTAATAATAAAAACTCCATCTTAGGTGGTCTTGATCCACGGGCTGATCTTCCTCTTTTGGTTCTGGGTCATAGATGAACCTTCCATCAATTTGAACACGAGGGATGTAGGCTATCTTATTCCAGTCTCGTCCTCGATCTTTCTTGCAGCGTTCTTCCAACAGAGGACAGTTTACAATATGAAGTTGCTGGAGTGAGGGAGGCAGACCATCCTCTGGCAAGGATGTGAACTTTTCACAGCAAAAGATGCGAAGATGCAAGAGTGAGGGAGGCAGACCGTCATCTGGAAAGGACATCAGCTTTTCGCACCAACCAATTTTCAGAGTTTGAAGAGAGGAGAGGTATCGAAGGCCTTTGAAAGATAAGTCTTCCAAATTCGGGAAGTTTCTGATGATGATGCTGGTTAGAGAGACAGGTAGCATCACCTCTTGAAAGGATACCAGATGCGGACATCCACCTCCAATTTCAAGATGTTGAAGAGAGGTAAGCCTATGCAATCCCCACTCAAGCAAGGCCTCAGTTATGTTGCAATCTCTGAGTTCAAGTGATGTTAAGTTGGTGGAAAAACCTTCTTCCGGAAAAGATACAATGCCTGGACACCTTTCTATCCACAAATATTGAAGAGAGGTGATGTTGTGTATGCAGTTGGGTAGGGCCTGCATATTCTCACACACTCTAATACGCAGCGTTCTAAGGTTGCGAGGGAGTAACCCTCCGTCCGGGGAAGGAAACAAGAGTTGGGCAATTCCAAATAGAAATAAGTTGTAGATGGCTAAGGCTGTGTATGCCCATAGGTAAGCATTTTAGGTTTTACAATTCTCAATATAAATTCTTCAAGAGACGAGCTGTGATGGAACGTTTTGTCACTGACTCTAGCATTTTACAATCGAAAATACGGAGATGCTTTAGAGTTGGAGGTAGCAGGCATATTGAAATGTGCGTCAGAGAATCACATCTACTAATATAAATATGCTCAAGAAACATGCTAATGTACACCACTACCTTGGGTAAAGATTCCATGGGATTGCATGCGGATGGCATACCCTGTTGTGACTGCTCTTTACTTCTTCTGCCACCAAAGAAACTAGTTTTGACATCCGCGAACCAACATTTTACGAAGACGGGGAGGGGCTGTAGTAATCCCACATCATTTGACCATAAAGGCATTAGCTCCCAACAATCTACAATAGTGAGATCTTCTACATTCATAAATCCTTCAACTGGATATCTGAATTTTGAAATCGTTGAAAGAGAGTTAAAGTTTAGTGAGGTGAAGTCCACCTTACTTGTGCACACCACCCTTTGATCCTTCAATTTCTAATTTGCAAACCTCCGGAAAGCTTGAGATTGGAGCGACCAATTGCTCACATCTTTCTATAACAACATTTTGAAGCAAAGGAAGGCGGTTTGGCAACATCCCTAACTTGGGACACTTTTTAATAGAAAGCTCATGCAGTACAAGCTCTACATTAGGGCTCCAATTTTCCCATTCTTCCATATCCTCGAAAAACAAAGTCTCCAAAGATCTAAAGGGTTGTGAGCAACCGTCCCCATAAAACTCATCACCAACACTCTTCACACCGGCCATGCCTTTAATAAAAAGATCTTTGAGTAATGGTAGTTGGCCAACTGTCGGCAATGATGTGCACTTTCTACAATTTTCAATCCTTAGGAGCAACATATTAGGAAATGACGGGCCTTTTAACCAATTTGTAAATTCTGGACCACCATAACACTTAATAGTAAGCTCTTTCAAAGATTTGTTTGGATGTAGCATGTTAAGTACGTCTAATTCACTTGCTTTGTCTTTTGACTCATCGATGTTCCGACTCCATTCCAAACACAATGCAGAAAGATCGGGCTTTTCAATTAACTTAGCGTCTTTTGCATCCTTGGATTCAATGGCGTTTTCCAATTGTGAGATGATGAGTGTCCTCGAAGATGCAACAAAGACCCTAGCTCTTTTAACACGAAGCAATTGTCTTTTCCAACAATTAGATTAGACAATGTTTGAAGACTAGTTAATTTACCTATTTGAGGAGGCATTCCTTCCAGTTTATCTGCATTGAGAATGATGAGGTGGCGCAAGTTGACTAGGTTCCCCAACTTTGAAGGCAATTCCTTTAGATAACAACATTTCTCTAATATCAAAGTCTGTAAGTTGTAAAGAGTGGTTGTTGATTCAGGCAAGCCTCTCAATCGAGTGTGAGAGAGATCAAGGTATCGTAGATGCTTCAAATCACCAATTGAATCTGGTAGCTCATATATGGCGTATCCATTGAAGGAGAGCACCCTTAAGCACTTTAATTTTGGCAACAATCGGAGAGGAACATTATGAGTCAAATAACAGCTCCCCCACTGAGGTAGCATAAGAGGCATGAAGGTACGTAAACACATGAGTTCAGAAAAAACCTCAAACTTTTTAGGGCCATCAAAATAGTCACCGAGGTATGACACATGCCGAACTTTTTTAGAAAAATTTCCTTTGTTGATGCCCTTAATTCTATCTTCCATTCTAAAGCATATATCTTTCGCAACCCACTGAGCCAAATCGTTGATGAGGTCATGCATGACAAATCGTGATTTCTCCGTACTTGATTGTTGGAAAAAGGACCTTGATAACAGATCGCAAAAATACTGGCTACCCAAATCTTCCATTTGCTCATCCCCTTCTTGTTGCTAAATTAGACCTTCTGCCATCCATAATAGAACTAGTTGCTGCTTTTGAAATTCATAGTCCTTTGGAAGTATTGAACAATACGCAAAGCATCTCTTTAAATGTGAAGGTAGATGGTGGTAGCTCAACATAAGAGCTGGAACAATTTCATTTTTCTCTTCTTGTATATTCCAAATCTTGCTCTCCAATACACCCTTCCACCCATCATGATCCCGTTTAGTGCGTAGGAGGCCTCCGAGGGTTTTTGCCGCCAAAGGCAAGCCTTTGCACCTTTTAACGATTTCCTCGCCAATATCTTGAAGGTTTGGATGCGCATTGAAATCGCTTGCCCCCAATGCGTGTTGGGTAAATAAAGACAAACAAGCATCATTTGATAACACATGCAAAGGGTAAGCTGGGACGGTGCCTGTCGTTGAAGAAACTCCCTCATTGCGAGTTGTGATGATAATTGTACTTCCCAGAGCCCCTGTTAGGAAAGGAGCACGTAGTATAGTCCAGTCATGGTATTTCTCATTCCAAAGATCATCCAGAACCACTAGAAACTTCTTGCCTTCTAGTTTCTCCTTGAGTTTGACTTGCAACCAATTTTGATCCTTGCCATCACAATTCTCAGAAGTTAGAGATTGTAAAATTGTTTTTGTGACTCTCTCAGCATCGAAATCTTCAGAAACACAAGCCCATGATTTTATATCAAAAAGGCCTTGCACTTTTTTATCATTGAATAAAAACTGGGCAAGAGTTGTCTTTCCTATACCCCCCATACCGAGTATAGGAATCACTGAGAGTTGAGCATTCTTACATTTTTCACTCAGCAACAGTTCAAACAGAGCCTTTTTATCGTTGTCCCTGCCATAAACATGCGGCTCAGTCACTACAGAAGTTGGTGCCACAGTCCCTGTTTTCCTATATGACCTCCCATCGGCAGTTCCTTTCAATAACCTCAATTCATCTTCTTGAATCACCAGATCGTTGAATCGATTGGTAATTTCAGTGATCTTTGACTCTAGCCTAATGTTGATCTTAAGAGCATGTGGAGTCAAACCAGTACAGCAAGCAGGGATGAGATTGCGTACCTTACTTGTGCTGGCTTGATTTTCTCCCTTCAATCCGCGTAGCGAAGCTTCCGTGGCAAACTCATCAAGTATGTCTTCCACATCGTAGGCCAAGTCTCTAAGATCATCCACCCACTGTTTCACCGCCTTGTTAGTATGTTGCTTCTCCTCGACATCATCAAGCACGGCCTGAATTCTTAACACCATTTTTTTCCACTTGCCCAGCTTTTCTCCAAGTCCCTCGTATCGACGTGCAAACTTCAGCAACTCCGGAGACAGCAGTTTCTCAAACAGCGCTTGGAGGAACGCAGCAAGGAAAATCTCTCCTACTGCCATGGTTTTCTTTGTGGAAAGGAAAACTGAATCAGGAAATTGTGCAAAGATGGCAAAGCTCTCAAGCGCAGAAGTATTTGGTTTCTTCTGTGAAAGCAATAACTAGAATCTGAAAAGTTCTAAGTGGGGCTGTTAGTGGCGTCGAAAACACTGTTGACGTTGAAAGTGATGTCTGCAGCTTGGATGGTTGAGATTGGTTGATTCCGTTTTAGGTGGTTAGCTCGACAGATGCATAGAAGCATGTTAGTTAAGGTACTCTGAATCGTACTCAAGATTATCTATGTAGTGCGTAGTTGCCCTCCATACTATAAATTAAGAGCAATAGTTTAAGGACGGCGTGCGTAGTTGCTTGAAACAACGATATTATATTTGTTATCGACAATGATTCCACAATAACTCCTGCCAATATTGTTTCTCTTGACGGGGACTTCTTTTTTTTTGGATTTAGTAAATGAGAGCTCATCTTCTGATGCCTCTGCATATTAAAATATGATCCCCATTGGCAATTGAATTGATCACTATTTTCTCTGCCTCTGAGCATTATAATCTCCTCTTGCGCACTTGTGTCAAGAAATCAATCTCCTATTTTCCTTTTTCTTTGATTCCTTTAATTGATTCAGTGACATGCTTTGGAGTCCATCACAACTGGACACGTTGAATCAACCAAACGGATTCAAGGCTCACCAATTAATGGCTGAAGACAAGAGCAAGAGCCGTGGGCCTAGAAGAAAGTTGGTTTGAAAATGTTCTATAAAGAATGTAAAAAGGTGGCTGGTTTTATGTTATTACAGTCATAGATGCATAAAAGCATATAAGTTAAGCTACTCAGTACTCACCCACCCTCCTTCTCAACATTATCTCATTTCCCACCTTACTATCAATTATGAGCAACTTGCTGTTTAGTATTCAATAGTTTATGAGCCTCCTTCGTTTTCTGTAGGCCGTAGTTTAAGAGCAACTTGCTTATCACCACATTTGGCATGTTCATTTCGGGGCAATGAATTGAGCATCTTTTTTGTCACTATTCTTTTTCTTTTTTCTTTTTATTTTTTTTATATAAGTATTTTATTAGTATTCATTAGTTTAAGAGCAACTTGCTTTTCACTATTCTACTGTTTTTTGCTTAAAATAATGATTTGACAACCACCCGCCCAAAGTTGACTTTGACGAAGACTCAAGGAATAGTGTTTTTCTTTGAAATGCTTGGGCATAGTATTTTTTCACGGCCTAATCTCCCTTTCTGTTGGTAACAATCACATGTTTTAAGGGGGCAGACCTCGGCAATGAAAAGCAATATCTTTATCTCTAAAGAGACTCGTAGTTTGATGATGGTCTCGATTACTCTATTTTTTCAAAGAAAATTCTCTGAAAATTGATGACCTCAATATCAATATCTCAACCATAAGAAAACTTTGTTTGATTGAATTATTTGATTTGATAATAATTCAATTAAGTGTGTTTACATCAACAAATTTACTTTTATATATATATTTTTTAATTCAAATACCAAAGTTTCAATTTTGCAATCCCCCTACCCCCAAAGTTTCAATTTTTTCAATATGACCAATTGTATTCAAAATTTTCATATATCCCTAACTTTTTATTATTTTTGTAAAAATTTTAAAAATTCGGGTAGCCTATAGCCACCCTTTGTCCATTTGGCATTTTCCCCTAATTTTTTTATTTATAAAAATAAAAATAGGGGCAATATGGAAAATTTTGAATACAATTGGTCAAATTGAAAAATTTAGAACTTTGGGGGGTGGATTGCAAAAAAAAATTGGGATAATATTGGTCGAATTGAAAAAAAAAATTTGGAACTTTGTGGGGGGTGGATTGCAAAAATTGAAACTTTAGTGTTTGAAGTAAAAAACGTTGTCAACTTTAGGAGGGTAAACTATAATTTTCCCAAAATTTTGAGAACACATACTAGAAAGTAATTATATGACTTCATTACTCTCCAAAAATAAATAAATAAAAGGGCATTGGGGTTGGGATTGGGGTTTCCTTGCCAATCAACATGAAATAGAATACGAGAAAATGGCACACAAAAAATAATGCTAATTGCCCAACATTAGAAGCAAAAGTATTCCGATAAATCATTCAACAATAATAATCGATTATGTGGTGTAATTAAGGGGTAGCTCAATCAATTGTGATCCATACCTCATAAAATGAAAGTCACTAGTTCAAATCCCCCATTCTCCTTCTCTTGTGTGGACATGTAAAAAAAAATAAAAATGCAATCCAGATTAAGGGACTGTTTGGGAGTGCAGTTTTCATATGTGCAATTTTAAAATTTGAGTTTTTGAAATCACTACTTTTAAAAATGGGAAAAGTATAAAATGGCCCCCCAAACTACCAATCATTTGTAATTTAACCCCCAAAAGTTTTAATTGGTATAAAATAGCCCCTTAAACTACCAATCCTTATAAAATAGCCTCTTCCATTAGTTGAAACTGTGAAAATGGAAGGAAAACCCAAAATGACATCATTTTGGGATGCAGAGTTACTAAAATGCCCTTGTTAAAATTTTTTAAAAAGATTTTAAAAAAAAAAATCCCTTAAAACGGCATCGTTTTGCCTTCCCTCAACTTAATCCTTCTTCCCCTTCAGGTGGAATCAAACTCGGCGCTCTAAACGGCCTAGTTGAACCGGGGGTGGATTGAGAAATGGGAAGCGTAGGACTCCATGTATGAAATGAACTGGTCTTTTGTTGGGTATTTCGGGAAATTTCTTGGGAAACCTAGTAATGGAAGGGCGCATAATTGTTTGGGAAGGTGGAGCTTAAGGCGGCCTTAGGTTTTGTGCTACCATAGAGAAGCTATGCAGTTGCTTCTCTCAAGAATCACAGAAGGTACTCCACGTTTAGAGAGGCAAGCAGAGGTAGCTAGAGCAGATGGTCCAGCACCTACAATAATAGGCCCATTAACCCACACACTCTTCACTGGTTCTTCCCTTTTCTCTTTGCAAGAATCCATGTAGGAAAATCCCATGAAAAGAAAAGAAAAGACTCATCTGTTTCTTTCTTTTTTACTTCCCCTGTTTCTTGACCCTGTAAAAATCTCTGTTTCTTATCTTTCCAGAGTGCCGAGTTTGATTCCACCTGAAGGGGAAGAAGGATTATGTTGAGGGAAGGCAAAACAACTCCGTTTTATGGGATTTTTTTAATTTTATTTTCATTTTAATGAGGACATTTTAATAATTCTGCATCCCAAAACGACGTCTTTTTGAGTTTTCATCTATTTTCATAGTTTCAACTAACGGAGAGAGCCATTTTATAAGGGATTGATAGTTTATAGGGCTATTTTATACCAATTGAAACTTTGTGGGACTAAATTACAAATTACTGGTAATTTGAGTCATTTTATACTTTTCCCTTTAAAAATTGTATTTTTAAAAATTATAATTTAGACCAAGTAACTAAACAACCTATTTGGTTTGGAACTTCCGAAAAAAATGTGTGGATTAAGAACATGACTTGCTCAAATACAATCATGTGTATTTGATACACCAACTACATCAAATATCAAGAACATAATCCATGGCTAAATAAAAGCATAGTATTGACAGAAAATAATGTGACATAAAAATCAATCGATTGGATAACGCTTAATTAAGCGGAGATTACTAGTTCGAATCTCCCATCTCCCTCTTATGTGGGTATATAAAAAAAAAAAAATCACCATTTACATGATGTGCTAAAATTAGAGTTTGTTGATTGGAAGGTTAGGTTAAGGATATGGAGGGTTTGGAGTTGAAATAATGAAAGAAACCTCAAGAATCAAAGGTGCTATCACGTGAATTACTAATTAAAAAAATTTTGGAATATTGTCTTATTGAAAAAAAAAATTATGGTCATTTTTGTATTTTGGCTCGCCTTTATTTTTGTATTGTCAATTTTTTAGTAGTTTAAGGATGACATTGTCAATTGGATGGTAGTTTGAAAGAGACACACAATGCTCAATTGATTAAAGACCATGCATTAAATAAGTAGTATTTCAGTGCCAAGTGTAATGATTTCTATGAATACTAATGCCCAAACCTAACCCATGGCAGTGATGGCACTACTTCAAACAAAGCGGTAGTTTGGAAAACAAGTTTATAATAGCCTTTTTTTTTTTTTTGGTGTGTGTGTGGGGGGGGTTTAATTAATCCATTTGTGCATAGTAATGCTACAGGCACCCCTACTTTCCCACATCTATTTTCACACTCCTTTAGGTTACTCTTAAAATCACCGCTGGATTAAAATCCACAAAAGATTCACATCCCAAATCCAATAATGGTTTTAAGAGCCAACTAAGGAAGTGCAAATGTATGTGGGGAAGTGGGAGTAATAGTGTATGCAATATTACTCAAAAAAATAAAAGACAAAAGGTTAGAAAGATCCATTGAAGGGTGAAGGTAATGAAGTCAGGCTCTACTTCACAGTAGTGACGGAAAGATAGAGGGATGTGATAAGTGGAGGATATCAATATTGCTTTACCGTTGATGTGGTTGTTAGGAGGGATAAAAAAAATAAAAGGTAGGGAGTGGCTTAATGTGCAACTTAACAAGTGGACAAATATGTGAATAAATTGCTAAGAATCAACTACTCATATTATGTAAGATTGATGTGTAGTTTTTTCATGCTTGCATATGAAAGCTCTTTGATAAGGTAATTGTGATGGAATTATGAGAATTGGGAATGAAGGTAGATATGGAACGGAAATATGATAATAATGATATTCTACTTAAGGTAGGAATCACCGTTACACGCAATGTGTTAATCAAAATACTCAAAAACCTCTTCCTAACTTGAGGACTCTCTTAAATAAGACTACCTCTAGCAACTTGCTAACATCCCTACAATTCAAATAAAGATAAAGCTAACATACTTAATAATTCAAATAAAGATAAAGATAAATAACCCAACAAGATAATAAGGAAGTTTAAACAACTCTTCCCTCTATCTCTTATTCTTATCATACTAATAAGATTATTCCTGATATTTAGGATTATGAGTCCTAATCCTACTCTTATCACTCTTCAAGGACTTGGAAGCTTTTGATCGAAAGCCTCCAGGGAAATCAATAGTGCAGAAAGTGGCAAATGCATATGAAATTTGGGGCTTACTTGAAGAAATAGAGAGGGTGATGACAATTTACAGCAATTGGAAATTATCAATGTTTGCAACAACGCAAGATCGGATAGCCACCCTGGTAATGTGGAGAAATTGAGAAATTGAGACAATGCAAATCTTTGCCCTTCTGGCAAAGACACCAACTTTGGTATCTATACAAAATAAACAAACAATGTTTGGAGGTTCATGCTAAGTCGTCTTTCTTGTCATTCCTTGAGTCAAATCAGGTTGTCATAATTGTCAATCTGCAATCTCTTCTAGTTGAGAGACCAATTTTCCACTGTAAAGCAACCAAAACAAAGATTTTAAGTTATCGCATTTTGGAGCTTAAAGATGGAAGGAAGTTAAGACCCTATTCAATTTGCCAGTAGAGAGTTGTTTTGTGATAACTACTAAACATCTTTTACTGATAATTTTCTTGTTTGGCTTGGCAGCTCTTCTAGTACTTCACATTCTCAACACCTAAAAGTGGCATATCATTATCTTAACCCAAAGATAGGATGACAATGCAATATATTGCTTATCAAATTAATTATATAAATTATTAATTATGGATAATTCTCAGCATGGTTATATATATGTTATTTCAATTATTGCTCCAATTTCACTTTTTAGGACACATGTTAAGATTCCAAAATTGAATGGTTGGACAATGATTTCACAACTACCCTAATGTTTTCCTTGACAAAGCCTACCGAGACAAAAGAATTGTAGATTGCTTTTGCTTTCATGAAAACAGACATTTAGTTTGAGTGAATTTACAATACTCTATTATCTCTGATTATTTGGATGTAAAATGTTTTCTATCGAAAATTATTTTTAATAAATTCTTAAAAATATTTTTTGGCGTTGATTTATATGAATAAGAAGAGCGGCAACATCTGATGAATGTTGCAAATTTAGACAACATCAAGTGGTGGTTCGGATAAGGTTTGATGATGGTTCAACAATTTGAGAAGGAGAAGCTCAAACATAAAAATGGTCTATAGTTTTAAAGAATAAACCGTTATGAAAATTAAATAAAGTTTTCCGAAAATGGTATACAATTACGAAAATTATATCATCACAAGAAATATCAAATTTCAAATGAACAACTAAGTTTTCCCTCGTTGCTTCAGCTCATTCATTACAAACCATGCACCAACCACACCAGTGAGAGTTCTCAATACACATGGGAAAAAAAAGGACTAAACATTTTAAACGTTTGTCATGAACCACAAAGCAGAGATCCCTCATTAATTGTTTATGTAAGATTCATGCATTGCTATTTTCCAGGCAATATTCCATAAGCATAGGCACGGTACCATAACTCTAGTCAATCCCAATTGATTGCAGTAAAAAGGAAAAAAGAGAGCCTCCAATTTTGCTCTGCTGTTTCCAATTACTGCAAAAGACCCTTGGTTCTTCTCAGAAGCTTTTCCACAGTACATACACAAAAGCTTTTGCTTTCATCAAAAGAAGCTTTTCCACAGTACATACACAAAAGCTTTTGCTTTCATCAACAAGCTTTCATCAACCACAGTACATACCCTTGTTTAATTAGTTCGAGGGAATACACAAAATTCAGCAATGGCAATCT
Organism: Carpinus viminea; assembly: GCA_013348765.1. Classification (NCBI taxonomy): domain Eukaryota; kingdom Viridiplantae; phylum Streptophyta; class Magnoliopsida; order Fagales; family Betulaceae; genus Carpinus; species Carpinus viminea. The sequence continues at coordinate 7,651,956 of CP054668.1, read as the reverse complement.
CCTTTGTAGCGTATGGGACCTACATTGAACAGTTAAATCCACTTCTTCATCTTACTAAGTCTTATATCAATATATACTAAGAGGTTGTAGACGATGTAAACCACATTCACATACGTTTTCCTGTGGTTCTTTTGTTGCTAAAAACTCAGAAACAAAAACAAACTTAAGGTTCCAATACATTTAAGGATAAGAATACACCCAGAAATAGATAGATCAAAATTTAAGGGCAATTTCACGTCTCTAGGATAACTGTTAAATGTGACTCATATTATAACCAAAACATCAGCTTCTTTTAGCTGATAACAAGACAGGATCACGTCAAAGTTGATGTAATGTGAATCAACAACAAAGAATAATTATACTCTTGATCAGTTCAAAATGAATTCAATAATACTTGAAGTTCCTTTTCTATGTCTATTTGGATGCACAACATGTCCTAGGATTGTAAAAGTTCCATGAGCATTAAAACGTACCTCTTCATATTCATAATCATCATCTTGGCATAATATTTCACGTTCTTCATCCTTAAGGACCCATAGATTTCAAGTTTCACGAGTGAGGGAGGCAGGCCATCCTTTGGAAAAGATTTGAGATTTTCAAACTCAATAATTTTAAGTTCTTCAAGAGAGATGAGGTCTCGAAAGCCTTTGGAAGATAAGCATTTTAAATTTGGGAATCTTGTGATGGTGAGGCTGGTTATAGAGGCAGGAAATTATTACATGCCTATCTTGTTCAATAGATGACGATAAAAATGTAAGTAGATCAATCAATTACATTTTTTAAGCAATGAATAAACCAGAAAAATAAAGGAGGAAATATTACCATCAGCATTCTTTCCATGATCAACATTTTCAACATTGAAAACTTTGGCTTCAACCTAGCTACAAGGATGTAATTCCATATTATTGGATAAAAAGTGCATATGCTCCTATTTGGCGTTTAGGCTTGGAGTTTGGGATTTACAAGGTTCTTCCTCTTTTTTCTCAAGCCAACAAAGGCACTTTCTTCACAATCAAATACACTGCATGAATACTATCAATTGAGTTACTGAATATGATAGACCATTAAAAACTATCCATTACCAGAGGATCAAAATTCAGTTACTTACCTTTTTCTAGGGGGTTCCAATAATTCACTGAATCTTTAATAGTCAGCAATATAAAGTAATGAAAACTCCCCTTGGTCCTTGGGACAATTTAACAAACACTTTTAAGCTGCTATGTGAAACAAGGAAGAAGAACATTAAGAAATAGGAGCAACAAGATCTCTCCTATGCCAACATTCAGACACAACGGCATGAGCCTCTTAGATCTATGCATCGCAAACGAGCAAGAAGAACATTACTCATACTTGGAGAGATTGCAAGTGAATTTGCGTGAAATGATGCATGTTCTGCTAGGCCTGGCTCTCCTGCTGCTGATGGTTAGAGGCCTCTTGAACGGAGTGATGTAGGGAAGTGCTTCACTCTGATTCCTCCAAGAAGAACCAGCGGGGTTCATGCTCTTCTGGGTCATAGATGAACCAGCCATCAATCATAATGCAAGGGATGTGAGCTATCTCCAATCTCGTCCTTTATCTTTCTTGCAGCTTTCTTTCAGTAAAGAACACCCATAGATTTCAAGTTTCAGGAGTGAGGGAGGCAGGCCATCCTCTGGAAAGGATTTGAGATTTTCACACTAAACGATTTTAAGTTCTTCAAGAGAGACGAGGTCTCAAAAGCCAAAAATTATTACATGCCTACACAGAGCATGACACAAAGAACATAATTGCAACATGTAAAACCATATAAACAAGAAGGAAAACAAATTAATCTCTAACATACCCTCAACCAATCAGACAAGCTTGTCATAAGTCGCCTGATCGAACAGAACCATGTTGTTCACCTTCTCCTTTTGCTTACCCTTGCTCCATTTCTACAATTACAAAAACCAAACAACCTGGGAGAGCCTACACAGAAATCTCAACCAAATTTAACCAAAATTCATTCTATATTTCTGTGTGTCCAATTTTATCTACAAACAGATATGAAGGATGAATTGGTTCAAAAATGCCATCCTTAATTCAGATGATTAAACAAAGATAATCATGCCATCATGTCTAAATTGAAGTGAACAAGAACGATTGGCTAACTACATGTCTCTTCCGACCGTTTCATTAAAGAAAAAGGTTTTTGAACTTTGGGAAGTCTTAACAAAATGTATGAAAATTCATACATTTTCTAGTGTTTAACATTGAAAGCCATTTTCTACGATCCATAAACTGCAACTCACATTTGCATTGCATACTATGAAGGTCGACAGTAACCAATGAATTGCAAAATGCTTTTGCTTTCATCAAAAACAATCAGCTACCCCTTTTTTCCATATTTTTGTATTCATTCTCAATTCAGATTTTGCCAAACAATTCCCCGTGACTAATTGCAGAAGCACTGAAATTATTATTCAGTTTGTCTATTAATTATCCTACTTGAATAATTTTATCTAATCTTATCATCTTTCCCTAATTGACTTATTAATTATAATTTCATTATATCATATTTCAAAAAATTTATATACAATCAAGCGTGTTTGTGTGTGAGAGAGAGAGAGAGATATTGAAGCCATAGTGAGTAGGAATTCTTAAACACACACTCTTTCAAACGGCACCCGTTGACTTGCTATTATAAAGTTAACACAAGAAGTAAAAGGGAACTCACCAGAAGAGAATAGGAATGGGCAAGAGATACATATCCAAAATAGTATGACAACCTCCTCTTGAAATGTCTTTCAAACGGCATTTGATTTGTGTCATTGAATTCATTACAAACAGTATTGAAATCATGTTGTATAAGTAAACAGACATTTCTCGTCAACATAGATTTTACTTCCCATAAAAATATTCATACCTGCATGAGATGAATTGCTAATGCATCGCTGTCTATCATTAATGTTCAATGCAAAAAGAGCCATTAATGTTCTCTGCACAAGACAAAAACATTTGAGAACATAAATTAGAAAGTAATTCATGGTTGCTTATAATGTAGAACCATATATCTAAAACTGATAAAAAATTAAAAATTAAAACTGGAAAAAAAGAAAAAGATTCCTAATCGCCAAAGAAAAATAAAACTAAATTCTTATAAGAATAAAATAAGCCAAGACTCAATTTATCAACTTATCTTTGGAAGAAACAAAAAAAAAAAAAAAAAAAACCCTAAATCTGAGAAATTACCAAACACTCCTATTATGATGTGCCTTGGATCTCTTATTCCTAATGTTAGGGATCAAGATCCCCAACAATTTCCTAAAATTGCTGACCAGTTTTTTTTTTTTAAATCCCAACCATTGAAGAGATCTAAGGGTTCAAATTAAACACCTATTTTTTTAGTGGATGGGATACATTCCCGAGGGTTAAAAAATTTCCCTCCTAAACTTTGTCTTTTCCCTCTAAAAAAGTATCCCTCTTAATTTTGTTTGCAAAAGACGTTCTCTCCCTCTCAGAGTCTCAGACTCTCTCTCCCTCACAGATGCTCTCTCTGTTTCTCCCTCACATGCTCTTTCTCTCTTTCCCTCTTTGAGCTCTCTCTCTCACAGACGGTGACGGTGAAACTCACTGGCTTCGGTTGACTGGGTTTGTAACGAAAGTGGTTTGGGTCTGACGGAGGTTTTGCTCAGAAGACTCCGGCAGTTTGGCTCTCTCTCTCTCCCTCACTCACAGATGCTCTCTCTCTTTCCCTCTTTGAGCTCTCTCTCTCTCTCTCAGATGGTGACAGTGAAACTCACCGGCGTTGGTTGACTGGGTTCAGAAACGAGGGTGGCTTGGGTCCGACGGAGGTTTTGCTTTGAAGACGCCGGTGGTTTTGGCTCCGATGACGACGATGGTTTGGGTCCGCTGGAGTTTTGCCTAGAAGACGCCGGTGATTTAGCTCCGGCTCTCTCTCATATTAGATCAGATAAAGATGAAGCATCACAAGCAGCCCAAACTCTCAAAGCAGATACACTCCAAGCAAAAGACAAACACCAAGAAGAAGAATTTCATCAAACATCAAAGTCTTAGATATTTGAGTACAAATAGGTTTCTGTTTTATTGTTGATAACTATGCATTATTTCATTATAAATAAGAATACTCTGCCCTACAGTTAGGCAGGCAGAAAACATAAACACAAAATTCTATATGGTATCAGAGCTTCTAAACGACAAACGTCGATTTTTTTTTTCCCTCTGCCCCCCATAGTTAACGTGTTCTGCTCCCCATGACTGATCAACCCATTGTTCAACCCACTTCCCCTACAAACGTCCAACAACCTACAATGGCTGCTCAACCTATTGTTTCTACTATCCAACCCACCTCTCTTCCAAACGTCCAGCACAATATTGCCATAAAACTCACTAGGAAAATTATCCCATCTGGAAAGTGGCCATTGTTCCTTTCCTTGAAGGCCCAGATCTATTTCGTTTTGTTGATGGCTCCCATCCTCAGCCACCAAAACAAATCTCTAGTACTGAATCTGGTGTCTTGGTTGCAAATCCTGCCTACCACACTTGGTATCACCAAGACAAGATGATCATGAGTGCTCTTATCTCTACTTTATCCAATGGGTTGCTACCTCATATGGTTGGCCTCTCCACCTCTCGAGCCATATGGCTTACCTTGGAGAAATTATTTTCCTCCCAATCTCAGGCTCGTGTTATGCAAGTCCGCCATCAACTCTCAACCTTAAAGAAGGGGTCTCAGTCGATTGCTGATTATTTTCAAAAAGCTCAAGGACTCGCTCACATGCTGGCTTCCATAGGACATACACAAACTGATGTCGACATTGTTTCATCCATTCTACATGGTCTTGGTGAGTATGACCCTCTAGTTACGTCTATTACCACACGGCTTGAACGATGAAAGTTTGGATGATCTTTATGGCCACTTGCTCTCATATGAACTTCGCTTAGAGCAACACAATCGCTGTTGATGTCTCAATTTCCACACAAATGTGGTCGGCGCCACTTCTCCAAAGATCTTCTAGAGGTACACGTGGTTCTTCTTTTGGTTGCCCTCATCATCAATTCGCTTTCGTGGCATGGGCGTGGTCGCGCAGGCGTTCCTCTCCTTCTCCTATGTCCGGATATGGCTCTCCTCGAACTACACCAGTTGTCTCAAGGCGGCATGGCGCTACTACCGCTGGTACCGATTTGATCAGTCCTCAGGGACTCAATCCCATATGCCTTCATGGCTTCCTCAACTCCTGATCCTGACCATCAATGGTATCATGACACTGGTTCCAACGTTCACATCACCAACGAGTTAGCAAATCTCAATGTCAATGCAGATGAGTACACTGGTCCAGACCAAGTTAAAGTAGGCAACGGTCAAGGTTTGCAAATTCTTCATACTGGCTCTGCCAAATTAAATTCCTCTTCTCATGAATTTAATCTCTCTTCCTTACACCATGTTCCTCAAATAGACAAAAACCTTATCTCTGTCAATAAATTTACTCGTGATAATAGTGATTCATTTCTTGTTAAGGACATCCGCACACGCAAGTTGCTGCTCCAAGGCCCGAGTAAAAATGGTATGTATCCATGGCCTCCCATCCATCCTCCACATGCTGCCTATGTTGGAGAGAAAGTTCCCATGGATCACTGGCATCGTCGGTTAGGCCATCCAGCTCCTCCCATTGTTCGTCGTGTCCTACGTTCTACTTCACTCCCAGTCTCCTCATCCAAAATCTCACAAGTCTGCTCTTCATGTCAACAAGGCAAAAGTCATCGCCTCCACTTTTCTTCTTCTTTATCTATTTCAAGCGCTCCTTTACAGCTGCTCTTTCTTGATGTATGGGGTCCCGCTCCTATGTTTTCTATCAATAATAAAAGATTTTATTTCTGCATTATAGATGATTTCACTAAATATATATGGCTGTTTCCCACAACTCAAAAATCTGAAGTTGCTCATATTTTTCTTCGATTTAAAACCTTAGTTGAAAACTACTTTGATCACAAAATCAAAGTTGTCCAGAGTGACAATGGGGGGGAATTCTGCCCACTGCAAACTACCTTAACTTCCATGGGCATCACCTATCATCGTAGTTGCCCCCACACCCACCATCAAATGGGTTCCGTAGAGAGAAAGCACCGCCACATTGTTGAAACCGGTCTCTCACTCTTGTCCACAGCAAATGTTCCCCTCAAATTCTGGGATCATGCTTTTGAAACCGCCACATATCTCATAAATCGTCTCCCCTCAAAGGTCACCCACAATAAGTCTCCTTTTGAACTCCTTTTCCATACCATTCCGGACTACAAATTCCTCAAAGTTTTTGGGTGCGAATGTTGGCCCTTCCTTCGTCCCTACAATGCACACAAACTTGATTATCGTTCTAAATCGTGTGTCTTCCTTGGCTATAGTAAAGAACATCAAGGGTACAAATGTTTCCACATTCTCACTGGAAAAACTTACATTGCTCGCCATGTGATTTTCAACGAAACCATCTTCCCTTTCTCTGCCCATCCACAAACTTCTCCTATTCAACCCATGTGTCAAACTGCACCTCCTCTCATTTATAATCCTCAAAACATTCCTCCTCCCATACTCTCTACTCCGAGTCATTCTCATTCACCTTCTCCTCCATCCTCTCAACCAGCCATCAAGACTTGAATTTGCAACATCTTCCCAATGCCTCTCCAACCTCCTCTCGCACTGTTGGATCTTCACCGCACAATTGAGACATCATCCCCTGCATCCATCTTGCACCACAGACCCTCAACCACCTCGTAACTACACATGGTATGACAACAAGGGCTCAACATGGCATAGTCAAGCCCAAGCAGTTTCTGGATGGGTTAGTCCGATACCCACCACCACGTGCTCTCACTGCTTCCCTGGAATCAGCAGAAATTGAACCAACCTGCTTCACTACTGCCAACAAATCAGCGAAATGGAGGCAAGCTATGAACGAGGAGTTTGATGCTCTCCTTAAAAATGAAACTTGGCATCTTGTTCCACCATCACCCTCCATGAATGTTGTTGGCTCAAAATGGGTCTTTCGAGTCAAAAGAAAATCTGATGGAAGCATTGATAGGTACAAGGCTCGTCTCGTAGCAAAAGGGTTCCATCAACAACCCGGAATCGACTTTGAGGAAACCTATAGCCCAAAGGGTCAAACCTATAACTATTCGAACTATTCTTGCTATTGTCTCACGGTTGGCTGTCCACCAAGTTGATGTTAGTAATGCTTTCCTACATGGCCGTCTCCAAGAGGATATTTATATGTCCCAGCCCCCAGGTTTTGTGCATCCAAACCACCCCTCAGCAGTGTGCAAGTTACACAAGGCCTTGTACGGCCTCAAACAAGCCCCACGAGCTTGGTTCTCAAGGTTAAGTACTCGACTTCTAGAGCTAAACTTCAAGAGCTCTAAAGCTGATTCCTCTTTGTTTTTATACAAAGCTCATGGCATAACAATATTTGTTTTAATTTATGTCGATGACATTATTATTATGAGTTCACATTCGGGGGCCATCTCTCAACTAATACAAGATTTGCACTCTTCATTTGCTCTCAAAGATCTTGGTCGTTTACACTTCTTCTTAGGTGTTGAAGCTACATGGAAGATGGGCTACACCTTTTCACAACAGTAGGTATATTAGTGACATTCTATCAAAACTAATATGACACTTGCTGCCTATATCCTCACCAATGTCTGCTTCAACCACATTGAGCAAGTTGGATGGTACTTCAATTTCGGACCCCACTCTATATCGCAGCACCGTAGGATCACTCCAATACTTATCACTGACACGGCCAGACATCGCCTTTGCTGTCAATAAGGTATCTCAGTTCATGCAAGATCCACGAGAAACCCACTGGTCTGCTATAAAGCGAATACTTCGCTACTTGAAAGCCACTATTGATCATACTCTATGCATCCATAAGCGCTCTTTCAATGAAATAATTGCATACTCCGACTCAGACTGGGCTGGTTGCCCGGACGACCGCAGATCCACATCGGGGTATTGTGTCTTCCTCGGTCGGAATCTATTATCCTGGAGCTCCAAGAAGCAGCCAACTGTGTCCCGCTCAAGCACAGAATCTGAATACAAAGCCATTGCAAATGCCTCTGCAGAAGTAACATGGATCCAATCTCTCCTTAAAGAACTTGAAGTTTCGTGTCACGTTCACCTATCCTATATTGTGACAACATTGAGCTACATTCTCGCAAATCCACTCTATCATGCACGCATAAAGCACGCTGCATTGATTATCATTTTGTTCGGGATCGCGTCTACCCAAGGAACTAGAAGTTCGGTTCATCTCTGGAAAAGACCAAATTGCTGACATTCTTACCAAACCTCTAATATCAAAACGGTTTGCTATGCTCACATTCAACCTCAACGTACGGATGCCTACGTCGAGTTTGAGGGGGCGTATTAGATCAGATAAAGATGAAGCATCACAAGCAGCCCAAACTCTCAAAGCAGATACACTCCAAGCAAAAGACAAACACCAAGAAGAAGAATTTCATCAAACATCAAAGTCTTAGATATTTGAGTACAAATAGGTTTCTGTTTTATTGTTGATAACTATGCATTATTTCATTATAAATAAGAATACTCTGCCCTACAGTTAGGCAGGCAGAAAACATAAACACAAAATTCTATATCTCAGACCACTCTATTAGATCCGGAGGTTTGGGTCCGTTGGGGGATATCGGACTGTCACTTTCCTTTTTCCATGTTTCTTTTTGGTTTTAGTTTTCTGATTTCTGTTTATTATCCTTTGAGCTTTAAGTAGAGGCTGTATACTTCTCCAGTGTGAACTTTGAATAGAATGGAATTATAGTTTCAGTCCAGGTGTTCCTTGAAAACAACTAACAAAGAGGGAAGAAGAAAAAAAAAGTGATAGATTTTGTTGATTGCTCTGTTTGAGTTTCAGAGTTGTACCAGCAAAAGTCATTTTGATCTAGATGTTGTTTGTTGGTTGCTCTGTTTTTGGCTTACTCTTGTTTTGGTAAGGTTTTTTTTTTTTCACTAGTTTCAGTTTTGATTTTCCGATACTACTGCGTGCTAATGTTCAATTTTATTTAGCTTATCTTGTTAAATTTTCAAGTTTTGTGTGTTCCTTTAGCCGAATTGGGGAAGGGAAGAGTCTTGCTAATGTTTGCATTGGTTTTCTTGGGTTGTTTCTGGAATGGGATTTTTTTTTTTTTGATGCTCTTGTGCTGGCCAAATGAGTGAGTGAGGGGTGTAACGGAGGAGTTTTTAATTTCCTCTTGAATTTTCGGGAATATATTTTAGTTCGTGGCAATATATGAAAATTGATGAGCATTGTATATTTTCTGGCTTTTCTGCAGATTTAAAGAAGATTCCAATGAGCTTGCAAACCATCGTGGATTGGAAAATGCACACACCGTTTGGTTCATATGGAAATTGCTGAAAGAATTGCTCTGGAAAAATGCACACTGTTTGGTCGGAGGAGTCTTTGAGGACGGTCATGTATGGTCATTCTCAGATATTGAGTCTTGAGTTTCTCTCAGACAATAAATCGAGCATTTTATGTAATCTCCTTTTTTTGGAAATTATGTAATCTCATTTTTTATGTAAGTTATGGAATCTCATTTTGTAATTTATGGAGTTGATTGGTTGTATTTTATAATTTATGGACCTTATTGTGATGAAGTTGGTTGTGTTTTGTGAAAAAATGAGTTGGTTGTGTTTTAGTAGATGAGAGAGAGAATGAAAGTGAATATATAAGATAAAAAAATTAAACAACTTTTACTTTTTGGCACTTGATATTTGGAGAGCCTTGTTAATCAAATTTAAATTTAAAATAAAGTAGAAAGCTTGTTAAATGACTATTTTTATGAGTTTTTTTCAAATGTTAGAAAAAAAAAAAAAGTTAAATATAAAAAGCTCAATAGGAATTGGAATGCTCTCACTCTTAGAAAACAAAGTAGGCCTCTTTGGCTTAACTAGTAATCCTTTTCTTCTATATGAAATGCACTCTTCCCTTGCTTTAAGTTGGTATGAAATTGACTCTGTTTGGTTGGTATTAACCTGCTTGATCTGGTTCTCTTTGGCCATGTTCAAAATTATGAGAGATCAACTCGGATTTTTTTTATTATTATTATTGTTTTTTATGAGTACGAATATATATATATATATATATATATATTTCTCATCAGCAGCACTATTTGCAAGCATGGGCTTTTTATATACTGTTTTCAGTTAAATTTGAGTTAATTTATAACAGAAACATGCTCCAACAAACTTTTTACTCTCCTCTTTCTATTTAGTTTTAGGGATAAATATAAATTGATTATTATGATTGATCTAAATTATAAATCACTTCATATGATATAACAAATAATTTATAGGTCTATAATTGGCCTAAATTACAAAATAATTTATAAGTCTTCAGGATATGCCAAAAGAACGGTTTACTATCTTAAATCAATTTAAGTAACTTATCAGAATTCATTACTTTATCACGCCATACCTAATAAAAATGCAACGCATGATATTATGAATTTCTAACTTTAAAAATGACAGTTAAGATTTTATACATCATTTTAGGACACCAATTAAGAGTGACGATACTACAAATTTAGAGCAACCTTATTTATTATTTATTTTGTTTTTTCTGGCCGGGCAATAGCTTAAGGACGACGTGCTTGCCACCACTTTTGGCTTCTTCGGATTCCGATACAATAATAAATAAAGAGCAACTTGCTTGTAACAATGATATTACATTTGTTATCGACAATGATTTCACAACAACTCCAATATTATTTCTCTTGACGAAGACTTAAGCCGAATTAAGGATTAGTGCATCTCCACTTGCGCACTTGTCAAGAACTGTGTCTCCTATTTTCCTTTTTCATTAATTCCTTTGATTCAGTGGCCAAAGACTAGAGTGGTGGGCCATAGGGGTTGGGAGTCTGGATGAACATATATCCTCCTTTATAACTTCAAAAGAAATTGACAGCCTTAATTGGTTTGAAAATGTTGGCCTTAATTCAGACTTTAAAAGAAAGTTGATAATGCCATCCATGTACAGTAATCGATTGTCTTTTCTTTTCTCTTCGTTGTAATAACCTTCACCAAAGAAAAAGCAAACCAAAATACAAACTAGCAAAACAGAACAACGGGAAATCCTAAACAGGGGGAGGTGGATCCTTGGCATCTCGATTGTCTGATGAACATGTCTTTTCTGACCATTTCAATAAAGAATGTAAAAAGGTGGCTGGTTTTATGTGATTAAGCCTCATAGTCATAGATGCATAAAAGCATATACGTTAAGCTACTCACCCACCACCCTCCTTAATTCTCAACATTATCTCATTTCCCACCTTACTATCAATTATGAGCAACTTGCTGTTTAGTATTCAATTGTTTATGAACATTTTTCTTTCTTTCTTTCTGGGCAATAGTTTTAAGGGTGACGTACGTGCTTACCACCACTTTTGGCTTCTTCATTCCCATACCATTAGAAAGTTGCTAACAAAAATGTCTATGTGGCTTCTTCATTCCCATTCCTTATAGGTGGTTAGTTTTATGTGATTAAGCTCGACAGATGCATAGAAGTATGTAGGTTAAGGTACACTGCTTCATACTCAAGATTATCTATGTAGTAGTTGCCCACCATACTACAAATTAAGAGCAACCTTATTTTATTTTATTTTCTTCTTGAAACAACCTTATTTTTTCTTCGGATTCCGATACAATAATAAATAAAGAGCAAGTTGCTTGAAACAACGATATTATATTTGTTATCGACAATGATTTCACAACAACTCCGGCCAATATTGTTTCTCTTGACGAAGACTTCTCTTTTCTTTTGGATTTAGTAATTAAGAGTTCATCTTCTGATGCCTCTGCATATTAAAATATATTCTCCTATTACAATTCAATTGATCACAACTTTTCTCTGCCTCGATCTGAGCGTTATAATCTCCTCTTGCGCACTTGATTCCTTTTTCTTTGATTTCTTTGATTGATTCAGTGACATGCTTTGGAGTCCATCACAACTGGACACGTTGAATCAACCAAATGGTTCCAAGAGCAAGAGCCGAGGGCTTAGATTAGAAGAAAGTTGGTTCTATAAAGAATGTAAAAAGGTAGCTGGTTTTATGTGATTAAGCCTCATAGCCATAGATGCATAAAAGCATGTAAGTTAAGCATATAACTACCCACCCAAATGTTGACTTTGACGAAGACTCAAGGAATAGTGTAGCAAATTACGAGTTTTTTTTTTCTTTTACTTTTCATTTAATTTCTCATTTCCCCCTTTTTCCGTCTTGAAAAAAAAAAAATTATGCGATTGATCTACCATGCTATTTATGGTGCATTTAATGTTATGGGAAAAAAAATTGTAGAGAGTCAAAAAAGAAAAATTATTTGTGTTAATAATTTGTCTATATTATTTTATATTCTTTTACAAATTTAATAGATCAACCATGAGATTTTAAGGATCTACCATTGACTTATGTGATGTCTACATAATTTCACAAATTTAATGGCTAATTTGTAAGATTAAATGAGCAAAATATGAGCACAATATTGACATCAATCATTTCTCGTAAGCAACAAATTGTTTGGTGGCTTAATCTTGCTTCAAATATGTTTCAAACTGTTTGAATTAAGTAACGAGATTCTTCGTTGAGCTAATTTAAGAGTGAGAGGTTCATATCAGTTGGTGAGAATTGTTAAAAAGGTTAGTTCCTTTGAGTTCGTTGGTAGCTAACTAGAGTTGCTGTGTTTATGAGATGATGTTAAGATTAATTGTTGTTGCAAGTGTGAAAGAGGCTTCTAGAGCTTTGGAGAAGCTAACCAATCTGTCTCACTGTGGCTTTATTCATGAAAAAATTAGAAGTGAAACATCGTAACATGTAAAAGAAAATTGTGGGGCTTGATGTATCCATGTGCTGAAAATTGACAATCACCATAAACCAGTGTCAGATCAGTCAGTTTGATCTTGCATTAATATGATATCTTATTTCACATATTAGTTGACCATGGCATATGAAGTGAAGGTATGGAGACATGAAAAATTAACCCCCGCCCCCCAAAAAAAAAAGAAAAAAAGACTCAAAGTATTCCTAGTTTCAAATCAATTACCTATTGAGTTGTGAAAACTTAAAATTGTCAGATAAATTTACATATAAATAATGAGTCCCCACCATGGGCTGTGAAAAAAATAACAAGAAGCCTAATGAGTTTTGAGTTCAGATCTGAATCTGGAATTTATTTTGTAGCAAAAAAAAAAATCCACATGAAGAGAGCCCAAGAGTAGGGATAGAGAACCATCGAATCTACGGGATGAAACCAAAACGGGGGTTTGAGCTTTTGGAGTTGATTGGCTTTTAGAGTGATTTACTTTTGAAGAGACATTTGCATCTGTCTATGAAGAGTAAAGGAAGTAGTTATGAATCTTTTACCAGAAGTGGAAGCTCATTGGTTTTATGTGTATACGACATCTCAATAATGGCTCTAGCCCTTAATGTACTTTTGATAACAGTTGAATAAACAACCTCCATACTCGATGTTGGGAGTATTTGGTTTCTTCTGTGAAAGCAATTAGAATCTGAAAAGCTGTAATTTGTGGCATGATTACCCTTCCAGCCACGTACGAAATCACTGTTGAAGTTGAAAGTGATGTCTGTCCGCAGCTTGGATGGTTGAGACTGGTTGATTCCATTTTAGGTGGTTGGTTTTATGTGATTAAGCTGGACAGATGCAGAGAAGCATGTAATCTGCATGGAAGTTAAGGTACTCACACTCGTACTCTAAGATTATCTATGTAGTGGTTGGCACCACTTTTGGCTTCTTCATTCTGATACAATAAATAAAGACCAACTTGCTTGAAACAATCAAACAATGATATTATACATATTTGTTATCGACAATGATTTCACAACAACTCCATTGTTGTTTCTCTTTACGATCGAAGACTTCTTTTTTCTTTTGGATTTCGTAATTACGAGTTCATCTTCTGATGCCTCTACATATTAAAATATATTCCTATTAGCAATTCAATTGATCACAACTTTACTCTGCCTCTGAGCATCTATCTCCTCTTTAATCGATTGTCTTTTCTTTTCTCTTTGTTGTAATTACCTTCAGCAAAGAAAAAGTAAACCAAAATACAAACAAGAAAACAGAACAACAGGAATTCGTAAACAGGGGGGAGGTGGATCCTTGGCATCTCGATTGTCTTATGAACGTGTCTTTTTCTGACCATTTCAATAAAGAATGTAAAAAGGTTACTGGTTTTATCTGATTAAGCCTCATAGTCATAGATGCATCAAAAAACATATTAAGTTAAGCTGCTCACCCACCCTCCTTCTCAACATTATCTATGTTTTTTAAACTAACTTCCAAGCAGGACATCTTTTCTTCCAAGGAGAAGCTCTTCCATGATTTTGTTATGAACATGTGTTTTACTTTTACCCAAAAAATTTCCTGGCCAAACACACTCTAAAACACGACCACCAAGTGGGGTTGGTGGGTAGGTTGGGATTCTCCACTCCAAAATCTGATAATCCTCTCCACACCCTTGGCCTTGTTTAAAAATATATTTCTTACATTAATATTTCATAAATATATTACAATGCTGATGTGTAATGAATTATTAAACATTTTATAACAATAACTAGTTTAATGATGAACTGGAAATGTCACGTTAATATTGTGTGATAATTGCAAGATAAAAAATATAATTTTAAAATTTTCATATTAAAAAAAAAAAGAAAAAGAAAAAGAAAAGCATTTTCAAAGGAAGTTGCTTAATTATTAGTATTCAATAGTTTATGAGCCACCTTCGTTTTCATGGTCAGTAGTTTAAGATCAACTTGTTTATCACCACATTTGGCATGTTCATTCCAAGACAATGAATTGAGCTCACTATTCTTTTCTTTTTTTCTTTTTTTATATATGTATTTTATTAGTATTCATTCGTTTAAGAGCAACTTGTTTTTCACTATTCTTCTGTTTTGTTTGAGATGATGATTTGACAACTACCACCTAAATGTTGACTTTGACGAAGACTCATGGAATAGTGTAGCAAATTACGAGTTTTTTTTCTTTTACTTTTCATTTAATTTTTCAATTCCCACTTTTTCCATCTTGAAAAGAAAAAAAATAAAAATTATGTGATTGATCCACCGTGCTATTTACGGTGCATTTCATATTAGGGAAAAAATTTGCAGAGGGTATAAAAAAGAAATGATTGGGGGAATAATTTGTATATATTATTTCATATTCTTTTACACAAATTTAATAGATCATCTATGAGATTTTAAAGATATACCATTGACTTATATGGGGTTTACATAAGTTCACAAATTTAATAGTTGATTTGTAGGATTAAATGGGCAAAATATGAGCACAATATTGACATCAATTATTTATTGTAAGTAACTTAACAGAATTCATTACTTTATCATCTCATATCCAATAAAAATGCGACACGTGGTATTATGAATTTTTAACTTCAAAAAATGACAACTAGGATTTTGTACATCATTTTAGGACACCAGTTAAAATTACACACCAGTCAATACTCCACATCATGTTTCTATAGTAAATTAACATTTTATTATTTCCCCCAAAATTTTACTCTGTGTATAACACTCCTTCATTTTCATCTTCCTCATCACAATTTGGAAGCATTTCACAAAAATTTGACGGTTGCATTTTGTGAAGCAGCTAAGGAGATTATTTTAATTTACTGTAACAATATGACATGGAGTGAGGGTTAATATATAATTTTAGCTGGCGTCCTAAAATTATGTGGAAAATCCTAAAATGATGTGAAAACATCGTAACATGTAAAAGAAAATAAGAAGGGTGATAGTTTTGAAGGAACTTTAATAAAGCATGTGATAAAATGATAGTCTATCTCAATGTGTTTTCTAATATTTGGTGCAGAAAATAATAGTTTTTCCTTTTCTTTTCAAGTTGATGGGTAAAGCATGAGCTAAAAAAAATTGAATAGTGTTTTCTTTTCATATCATTCTTTCTTTTGCTTGATTCATGTTATTCTTTTTTTTTATTATTTGAAACACTTAATTGAAACTATTGATAAGATTGATTATAGGTTATCCTATAATTTTATTGCAACATATCCTTAGAATAACTCTCCAATATTCGATATATGATGGAACATAGTGAATCAGAAGAGCAAACTTTTTGCATTTCATTAATAGAATACAACAGCTGAACCAAAGTTCTGGAAAGTATTTGCCCATAAGCGTTTGTAAAAAAAGATAAAATTATGAAATCATAACAAGATTACCATTCCTTACACTCCTACCTACTTTAGTTCCAAGATGGCTTCTAAAGAAATAAACCTTTAAACTCCCCATTTGCAAGTTGGCAAACCTGATTGTATGATTGTGTGTCGGCAAAAGAGAGGTTTGAGGAAGTAGGAAACATTGCACCAGGTTTGAATCTATAGCAGGTTTAAAAGAAACGACTATTTAGTCACAAATGGCCACCCAATTGGAATGCAAAATCCTTCAACAATATAAGAAGTTGAAGAAATTTGGCTACTCCAAATGAGATTTTAATGGAAGTTGTACAAGCATGAATCTGTGAGTAATAGCATGAACACCAGAATTCAATTAATTAGCAATTCATACCAAATGCGTTACCAAAGTTGGTCCATGTTTTAGCATGAATGGACTGCTCACTCTCAGCAATACCAATCACCTCAATGTGAGTCATAAGAGGGACCTGTGGAAGTCCTTTTATAATCAATTGACGTTCATCTGTAGATTTTCCAGTTTTGATTTCGCCATCAGATTGAGTAACTTGAACAACTGCATGAACCTTCCTTCCTACATACATGGGCAACAACTCGGCATTGACAAAAACTGTGGGGCTTGATGTATCCATGTGCTAAAAATTGACAATCAGCGTAAACCAATGTCAGATCAGTCAGTTTGATCTTGCATTAATTAGATATCTTATTTCACATATTGGTTGAATAGATGTCAACGAGGAATGCCTTCAATCAACAATTTTTTTTGGGAGATAAGATTACAAGTGATTGTCCGTGGGTTTAAAGGAAGATCCTTGAGCTTGAGACAAATTGCTTGTGAGAAGATTAAATACTAAGTTGGAGATCATTCATCTATTTGCATATGGTATGAGATCTGGCATCCTATTAGTCCCCTCATATGCAAATACGCTGTGAGGATAATATGCCTTTCGGGATCAGGAAAGAAAGCAAAAGTTGACAATGTCATTGAAGGTTTTGATTGGAAATGGTTGTTTGCTCAATCACCAAATTGGTTGAAAGTACACAGAGCTCCTCTCAGTTATTAGGCCAAACAAAGAAAATTGGGATAAGATAAAATGAGTGAATGGCATCAATATCAAATTGGGATAAGATAACATGCAAACAATTGTCAGGCATGCTAATATGATCCCTAACCATGCTTTCTCCTATGGATTACTATCCAAGGTTGGCTGAAAACCTAAGACAATTAAGGTTATAACATCTCTGAAGATTAATATGCTGCTTTATCAATAAAATGTCAAAGATCTTAAGAACATTATTTTATATTTTATAATTACTTACCTTACCAAAAAATATACTATATCTTTGAAGTTCATAAAAAGTCCAACCAACCCCTTGGCAGATAAGTGTAATATATCTACTTGCATTTTCAAAATTAAGGGTGAAACATGTGAAAACTTTCTAAAATTAGCATTGCCCGTTTCCTCAAAGGAGTAAAGTAAAGCCTTTATACGGCAAAATGGGCTAATTGCCTACAATAAGTAGCTATCAACAAGAATGCCTTCACGGAATCAGCTGTACGTAGCTTTCAAGAATACTAGGAACTCAACAAAAAATGCAGTATCATTTGCAAAAGGAACAACAACTCATTTGATTTAATAAATGATGTGAAGTGTTTGTTCTTTGGTGTCTTGAATTGTGCCCTAATTGATCCTGCACGCATGAATTAGACCCTACACTTTCCCTTATACAAACTTTCTAAATGTCTTGAAAGGACTGTAAAACCCCCTACCCCCAACCAAATAACAAAAATCCTACAAAAACTGTAATGTTTTACAGAGAATGAGTTTAACTCCCATCTTGTGCACTTTGTGTGTCCCCCTCCCTCTAAAAAACAGAGAGTTGAATTGAAGCCATTGT
This sequence comes from Carpinus viminea, assembly GCA_013348765.1. Classification (NCBI taxonomy): domain Eukaryota; kingdom Viridiplantae; phylum Streptophyta; class Magnoliopsida; order Fagales; family Betulaceae; genus Carpinus; species Carpinus viminea. Next base: position 7,633,825 of record CP054668.1, on the reverse strand, counting down.
GAGGGAATTACATAACCAATGTCACTCATTGACTATGTCGTGGTTCATAGCTTTGTATTTGAATCTCGTGCAACCAAACGAAGTCTTGCAAGTTCAGCCTCATGTTTTCCATAAAAGATACAGCAGCAACTCCGTAACATGATAGGGATTCTTCATTATGCAAGAAAACAAAAAGATAAGACGAATAATAAATCATAGAGCCTGCAATTTTGCTCAACTGTTTTCAATCACCTTCCTTCAAGTCCCTCAATACACATGCAAGAGACCCTTGGTTCTTCTCAAAAGGTTGTCCACAGTACATGCAGAAACTGCCCATCTCATTTACACTGCTAATGTGAAGGTCTACTGTAACCAATGAAGCAGAGTGCTTTTGCTTTCATCGACAAGCTTTAAGACCTAGAAAAATAGAACTCATTGTAAGTGACCCAATTTAGATCTAATCAGAGCATTAAAATCATTGCAATTTCAAGCAGCTGCGAGAACTTCATATGTATGGTGAAAAGAAACAATTAAGCTAGTTAATCAATATTCTTTTGCCTCCATTCAGATTGCAGAGAGATGTAATGTGAGTGAACAGCAAAGAATAATTTATATTCTTCATTAATTCAAAAAGAATTCAATAATACTCCAATTTCCTTTTCTATGTCCATTTGGATGCTCAACACCTCCAACGATTGTAGAAGTTCCATGAGCAGTGAAAACTACCTCTTCATATTCATAATCTTGATCTTGGCATAATCCCTTCACCTTCTTCATGGTTACCTATATATGTCCAGATAATAATGCCATCAATGTCCAAATTGAACTGAACAAGATCGATTGGCTGAGCAACAAGTCTTTTCCAACCATTTTGTTAAAGAACGTGAAATAAATCCAAGTCCGACTAATATACAAAACATTGTTTAACATCAAAACCTCTTTCTACAATACATAAACTGCTACTCTCAATTACATTGCATATTATGAAGGTATAGGAGTGTTGAAAATAGGAATCCAAATTCGTAGAGAATAAGCACTGAAAAGAGTTACAAATATTCCCACTAGCAATTGAACCACCACATCTTTACTCTGCCTCCTAAGCATCTCCTCTCATGCACACGTGTCTGTTTTTTTTTTTTCTGGTAAAAAACAAATGGTTGCAGCCATATATTAGCTTCTCAAGTCCACATCTCTTAGAATCTGCAATTTAACACCTAAAATGTCAGGATGATCTAAGAAATCAATGATAATCATAAATTTTCATACAAACAAATATAAACAAAATATACCCAGAGTCTCATAATGGAAACGGCTTGATAATATGATTTTCTATTATTATTGGCGCAAAACCACTCTAAAAAAGCATTTCACCAGAAAAATTGTTTACTATTCTTGTGTCCATTAATGTATTCTTTCATGGAGAACAATTAAAACTCCTACATCATATAAGTATTCAATCATGTCAGCACCGATCACAGTTTAACACGTGTCTATATCATTTAATTATCTCTAAAACTCGTAGTTTTATAATGGCCTCAATTACCCTGTTTTTTCAAAGAAAATTCTCTGAAAATTGATGGCCTCAATATCTATATCTCAGCAATTAAAAAACTTGTGTGATAGAAATTTTTTGATTTGATAATAATTCAATTGAGTGTGTGTTTTACATCAACAAAATTACTTATATATATAGAAAAGAAATATTTGCAGAAAAAATAAACTTAATTCTAGTAATAATAGTAAACATCAACGAGGCACAAGAGGAAAATTTTGAGAACACATCCTAGAAAGTAATTCTAGGACCTCATTACTCTCCCAAAAAAATAAATAAATAAAAGGGCATTGGGGGTGGAGTGGGGGTTCCTTGCCAATCAACATGAAACAGAATATGAGAAAATGGCACACAGAAAATAATGATAATTGCCCAACATGAGAAGCAAAAGTATTCCGATAAATCATTCAACAATAATAATCGATTATATGATGGTTGTAAAATTGCAATTCAGTCCCAAGGAATAGTTCAATCGACTATGGTTTGAATCCCCCTCCCCCTTCTCTTGTCTAGACATGTCAAAAAATAATAATAATAAGTGCAATTCAGATTGAAGGTCTATTTGGGAGTGCAGTTTTAATATGTGCGATTTTAAAAATTGCGTTTTTGAAATCGTTACTTTTAAAAATTTCAATTCAGACCAAGTAATGGTTGGAAACTTCCGAAAACAATGATTGGATTAAGAACATGACTTGCTCAAATACAACCATGTATATTTGATACACCTACTATATCAAATATCAAGAACATAATCCATGGCTAAATAAGAGCATAGTATTGACAGAAAACAATGTGACATAAAAAATCACCATTTCCATAATGTACTAAAATTGGAAGGTTAGGTTGAGGATATGGAGAGTTTGGAGTTGAAATAATGAAAGAAACCTCAAGAATCAGAGGTGCTATTATGTGAATACTAAATAAAAAATTTTGGAGTATTTTGTCTTATTGAAAAAAAAATTATTGAAGAATAAAAAACAAAATAAAGGACAAAAAAAGTACTTGTCCTTTACACATACTATACTTTGTATATCAATTTGCTCCATTTATTAGAAATATTTGAATAGTATTTGCAATCAAACAAGTAGTGGTTATGTTTTAAAGGGGTAGCTCAGTCAGTTAAGTAAAATAATTTTTTCACTGAAGATGCATCCCTCAAGAAAGTAGGAAAGCCCCACCTATGAAAAAAAAAAAAAAGAAATAAGGTTTTTATAATTGTCAATCTGCAGTCTCCTATGGTTGAGAGACCAATTTTCCATCGCCTTTAAAGCAATCAAACAAAGATTTTAAGTTGCCGCATTTTCGGAGCTTAAAGATGGAAGAGAAGTTGAGAACCCTAATCAATTAGCCAGTAGACAGTTGTTTTGTGGTAACTACTAAACATCTTCGACTGATAATTTTTTCTTGTTTGGCTTTGTTTGGTTTGGCTTGTTTTTCTGTATTCTCAACACCTAAAATTTGTAGATTTTGCTGCTCGCAATGGAACTAGCGAGTTTCTTATATCCCTTGTAAAGTGAATTATTGGCATGCCATTATCTTAACCAAATAGGTTGCTTATCAAATTAATTATGGATAACTCTGAGCATGGTTATATATATGTTATTTAAATTGTTGCTCCAGTTTCACTTTTAAGGACACATGTTAAAATTCAAAAATTGAATGATTGGAACAAGCAAAAGCTCATTACATTTGGATACCTGTAATCCAACTGTTATCAACAATGATTTCACAACTACCCTAATGTTTCTCTTAACGAAGCCTACTATGACAAGAATTGTAGATTGCTTTTGCTTTCATGAAAACACGACATTTAGTTTGAGTGAATTTAAGATGCTTTGCTGCCTTTGTTTATTTAGACGTAAAATGTTTTCTATTGAAAAATATTTTTAATAAATTCTTAAAAATATTTGTTGGCGTTTGGTTCATACGAAAAAGAAGCAATGAAAAAATGTATAGTGACTTCCAGTAACATTCAATGAACATCGTGGTAGATCCCAACAACCTCTAGTGGTGGTTAGGCGAAGGTCTGATGATGGTTCAGCAATTTGAGAATGAGAAGCTCAAACTCAAAAAATGGTTTACAATTTTAAGAAGAAAAACTGTTTTACAAAAATTAGATAAAGTTTTCCAAAAATGGATTACAATTACAAAAATTATATCATCACAAGAAATATCAAATTTCAAATGAACAACAACTAAGTTTTCCCCCATTGCTTTCCGCTCATTCATTAAAAACCATTTAAACCAACAAAATCACTGAGAGTTCTCAATACACATGGAAAAAAATTAGGACTCAGCATTGTAAACGTTTGTCATGAACCGCAAAGCAGAGATCCCACTCATTCATTGTTTATGTAAGCATAGGCAGCATAACTCTAGTCAATCCCAATTGTTTGCAGTAAAAAGGAAAAAAGAGAGCGTGCAATTTTGCTCTGCTATTTCCAATTACTGCAAGAGAGCCTTGGTTCTTCTCAAAAGCTTTTCCACAGTACATACACAAAAGCTTTTGCTTTCATCAACAAGCTTCAGGACCTAGGAATCCTTGTTTAATTAGTTGGAGGGAATCCACAAAGCTCAGTTGTCCCAAACAAAGTGAAATATATTCCTACGAGCAATTGAATTTATCACATCTTTACTCCGCCTTCTAGGCATCTCCTCTTGTGCACCTGTGCCTCTTCCTAGTATAAAACAGATGGTGGAAGCCAAAGTGAGTAGGATATGGGAAACACTGTCACCACTTATTGACTTGCTCGTATAAAGTTTTAAAAAAAAAACAAAAAAATCAAACTCACAAGAATAGAGTAGGCATGGGCACAAATGTCGGGTACAAATCCAAATAGCCGTGGCAATCTCCTCTGAAACCACTAGGACCTGCATTGAAAAGTTATGGACACTGACAGAAAAATCCACTTCTTCATCTTAAATTAAGTCATATATCAAAATATATACCAAGGGGTTGTAGACAGACGTAAACCACATTCACGTACATTTTCCTATGGTTCATTTGTTGCTAAAAACTCAAAAACAAAAACAAACTTAAGGTTCCAATACATTTAAGGATAAGAACACACCCAGAAATAGATAGATCAAAATTTAAGGCAATTTCACATGTCTAGGATAATTGTTAAACATGACACATATTCTAACCGAAACATCACCTGCTTCTAGCTGATAACAAGACAGGATGAAGTCAAAGTTGTTGTAATGTGAATCAACAACAAAGAATAATTATACTTTGATCGGTTCAAAATGAATTCAATAATACTTCAAGTTCCCTTTCTATGTCTATTTGGATGCACAACATGTCTACAGCAGTAAAACATACCTCTTCATATTCATAATCATCATCTCATCTTGGCATAATCCCTTCACGTTCTTCATCCTTACGGACCTTACCTATGTTGTTCAATAGATGACGACAAAAATGTAACTAGATGAAATCAATTACATTTTTTAAGCAATGAATAAACCAGAAAAATAAGGGAGGAAATATTACCATCAGTATTCTTCCGTGATCAACATTTTTATCATTGAAAACTTCAGCTTCAACCTACAAGGGTGTGATTCCATATTATTGGACAAAAAGTACATATGCTCCTGGTTTGGCGTTTAGGCTTGGAGTTTGGGATTTACAAGGTTCTTCCTCTTTTTTCTCAAGCCAATAGAACACTTTCTTCACAATCAAATACTCTGCATGAACACTATCAATTGAGTTACTGAATATGATAGACCATTAAAAACTATCCATCACCAGAGGATCAAAATTCAGTTACTTACCTTTTTCTAGGGGCTCCCAATAATTCACTAAATCTCTAATAGTCAGCAATATGTAGTAATGAAAACTCCACTTGGTCACTGGGACAATTAAACAAACACTTCTATGTTGTTATGTGAAACGAGCAAGAAGAACATTAAGAAATAGGAGCAACAAGATCTCTCCAATGCCAACATTCAGACACAACGACATAAGCCTCTTATATCTATGCATCACAAATGGCAAAAATAAAATTCCAAAACAGGTAAGTTAACAAATATACAAACCCAAGTTTGAAAACATCCAAATTGTTTCTTGGGAAAATATAATATCTACTTAATCATAGTTGGAGAGATTACAAGTGAATTTGCATGGAGTGATGCATGTTCTGATAGGCCTGATTCTCCTGCTGCTGATGGTTAGAGGCCTCTTGAACTGAGTGATGTGTGGACCGTGGCGAGAATGACTTGCATAGTGGGCCCCAATCGCAGGCCATTCATTCTATACAAAAGAAATGAGAGAAATGAAAATAAATGCAATTATTTAAATCTTCCAAAGAATGTGAAAAATGTGAAAGAATATTAGGAGAAGCACTGAGCCTCCCCAGATGGAAGTCGAAATAAGCTCACCTTTGCTCTTATTTCTTGACACCTCTCTAGCATGTAAATAAAACCGGGCCAACAGGTGTAGGGAAGCGCTTCAATCTGATTCCTCCAAGAAGAACCAGCGGGATTCATGCTCTTCCTTATACATGCCTATGAGATTTGGACATAGATGAACCTGCCATCAATCATAACACAAGGGATGTGGGTTCATGCTCTTCTGGGTCATTACATGCCTATGAGAAGTGTAACTCTAAATACATTTCAGATGCAGAGCATGACACAAAGAACATAATTGCAACATGTAAAAGACATATAAACAAGGAAACAAATTAATCTCTAACATACCTCAACCGATCAGACAAGCTTGAACAGCGAGCTTCAGTAAGAAGCTTGTCATATCTCGCCTGATCAAACAGAACCATGTTGTTCTCCTTCTCCTTTTGCTTACCCTTGCTCCATTTCTACAACAACAAAAACTAATTTTATTCTAAACAGAAATCTCAACCAAATTAAACCAAAATTCATTCTGTATTCCTGTGCGTCCAAATTTATCTACAAACAAATATGAAGGATGAATTGGTTCAAAAATGTCATCATTAATTCAGATGGTTAAACAAAGATAATCATACCATCAATGTCTTAGTATTCAGATGTTGTCCAAATTGAACTGAACAAAATCAATTGGCTTAGTAACATGTCTTTTCCGACCATTTCATTAAAGAATATGAAATAAATCCAAGTCCTGAATAATATACAGAACATTGTTTAACATCAAAAAACCTTTTTCTACAATCCATAAACTGCCACTCACATTTACATTGCATACTATGAAGGTCCACAGTAACCAATGAATTGAGAGACTCTTTGTATATATTCTATTTTTATTTGTTTGTGTAAAAAGTTATGACGTGTTATTTTTGCGTAAAAATTCGAGATCCCCTGGATCTTCACATCCTTTGGGCCCTTGGCACCCAAATCTGGATGCTCTCGAACACTCTAGTCACCTCCCATCTCGGGCTTGCTCTTGGTGACACTCAGGGTTTACCTTCTCCTTAGCAAGCTCCTCCTTGTCTCCTCTTCCTCCAGCAGACAATGAGCTCCGGTGGGGTTCACACCCTCGGCTTTGACAGTGAAAGAAGTGGGCTCTAGGCAGAGCTTCTTGGCATTGTACTTGCCGGGCTTGAAGGCAAATGCTTCCATCCTGCCGTCAATGGTTCAGAGCAAGACCTCCAGGTATGTCTTGCTCCTTCAGCTTCAGCGCTGCTCCCTGAAAAAACAAGATCAGTGACAATCGTCCACACATTCACAAATAGATATATCAAAATCCCAATTTTTCTGCAGCCAATATGTGTCCATAAAATGCTTCAATCTAAAAGTTTGGTGATTGGATTGATATAATGCAAGAAAACAAAGAATCAGAGGCAATCAATGTTATGTGAACAGTAGCCATCAACAATAACATATTTTGGGGGATTCGTAATGCTGATTAGTGATTGGTAGGTTTTTGTATAAGGGCTTGAAAGAGGTCTAATGGTGACTGAAATTAGGAACTAAAGCCCAGAAAACAAAAAGAAAATCAAAACAAGTAGATGAGCAACAAATAAATAGTAAATTAATCAAGTTCGCCAATTAATTCTACAATACCACAAGACTTGCTTAAATAGAAGCATAATCCTACAAATGAAAAGCTAATAAATCCCAACTAGAAAAAGAAAAAGATTCCTAATCACTACACAATCTATGTCCTAAAAATGAAAAGCTAATATCTTCATTGGCTTCTAGCTGATAGCAAGACAGGGTGTAGCATCATAACCATCCTTTTTTTTTTTTTTTTTTTATAAGTAAGCATAACCATCCTATTGTTCTTTTGTTCTACAAATCAAAGCAGTGTGATCTACATCATTCTGAACAGTTAAGCCATCACTAATAACAATTCAACCCATTACAAAATAGCCAAAATCAAAGAACTAATAATAAATTCAATCACAAAAAAAAATTTAAAAATTGTGATTGAATTTATTAAAAAGTGTGCCCACCTATGATATTGGGAAAATCGCTTTGAGAGTACTGTACCCGTTCTTCATTCGAAATTCTTGATTTGAAACTAGGACATTCATTTTTGAATGGTGGGAGAAATCAATCATCACAAAGTGATCATGGTTATGATGATATACAGGACACAGGACAAGGTTCAATCTCCCACACAAAATTTATAGATATGGCAAAAAGAAACCTGGCTCATTGACATACTTTTTATAAAAATGCTTAATCTGTTTTGATGCTCACGGCAGCTTCAGAAGAACTTTGGCCCGCCCTTGATGATCTAAAAATGTTAGCCTCTCAAGTCCACACCTCTTACAATCTGCAATTTTAACACCTAAAAACGTCAAGATGATCTAAAAAAGTAAATGGCAATCATAACTTTTCACACAAACAAATATAAAGAGAATATACACAAAGAGTCTCTCATAGATCTGATTTTTTGTTCAATCTCTCTCTCTCTCACACACACGCTTGTTTGTATATAAATTTTATGAAATATGATATAATGAAAAATCAAATACATATTAGAGTACGGCATATATACTACAAGCTAGTTAATCAATATTATTTTCCCTCCAATAAGATTACATGGGACAGTGACCCATGAATTAAGATGTTATTCATTCAAATTTTAATTGATAATACCAATGCAAGGAATACATTAGATTATTTTGCACACAGAAGAAAGATCAGAATGAATTTCCATTTTCTGGTCGAAAGCTCAAACATATTGCAAAAAAGGCTTGATAATATGATTTTCTCTTGCTATTGGCGCAAAACCACTCAGAAAGACATTTCACCAATCTCAGTTCACCAGAAAAATGTTCGCTATTCATGTGTCTATTAATTTATTCTTTTGATTAAGGAGGAAACAAAAAAGAAGAAGAAGAAGAAGAAGAAAATCCATTTACATACCTTTTGCAATGATTCACAAATCTGTAATGATCGCCAACATGGAAATTAGTGACGAAAAATCAATGGTCGAAAGCCTTCTCTCACTGCTTGGTCAATTGGGCATTTTAACAAACACTTGTGATGCTTTAACTCTTACAAGAGAAGTCGCAAGTTCATGAAACCAACAAGAACAGCAGCAAGATGGTCTTTCCAACGATGACATTCAGAATACAATCAAAGGAGCCTCCCATTTTGAGATGGAGACCCAGAATGCACTGGAAATCAAAGAAGTGCCCCAACCAAAATGCGACAAAAAGAGTTGTCTTATCGACCATAAAACAAATAATCCATCGATAGATTCTTCTCTTCTGTTTCTGGGTCATAGATGAACCTTCCATCAATCTCAACACGAGGGATGTGGGCTATCTTGATCCAGTCTCGTCCTTGATCTTTCTTGCAGCGTTCATTCAACAGAGGACAGTTTGCAATATGAAGTTGCTTGAGTGAGGGAGGCAGACCATCCTCTGGAAAGGATGTGAACTTTTCACAGCAAACAATGCGAAGATCCAAGAGTGAGGGAGGTAGACCGTCATCTGGAAAGGAAATCAGCTTTTCGCACCAACCAATTTTCAGAGTTGTAAGAGAGGAGAGGCATCGAAGGCCTTTGGAAGATAAGTATTTCAAATTCGGGAAGTTTCTGATGATGAGGCTAGTTAGAGAGGTAGGCAGCATCATCTCTTGAAAGGATACCAGATGCGGACATCCACCTCCAATTTGAAGATGTTGAAGAGAGGTAAGCCTGTGCAATCCCCACTCAAGCAAGGCCTCAGTTATGTTGCAATCTGTGACTGTAAGTGATGTTAAGTTGGTGGAAAAACCTTCGTCCGGAAAGGATACAATGCCTGGGCACTTTTCTATCCTCAATTCTTGAAGAGAGGTGATGTTGTGTATGCAGTTGGGTAGGGCCTGCATATTCTCACACTCTTGAATAAGCAGCGTTCTAAGGTTGCGAGGGAGCAACCCTCCGTCCGGGAAGGAAACAAGAGTTGAGCATCTGCTAATATAAATATGTTGTAGATGGCTAAGGCTGTGTATGCCCGTGGGCAAAGATTTAAGGTTTTCACAATTCCCAATATAAATTGCTTCAAGAGAAGAGCTGTGATGGAACATTTTCGTCACTGACTCTAGCATTTTACAATTGCAAATACTGAGGCTCTTTAGAGTTGGAGGTAGCTGCTCTATTGTAATGTGTGTCAGCGAATCACATCCATCAACATAAATATCCTCAAGAAACAGCTCTGTTACTTCTTCGGCCATCAAAGATACTAACTTTTGACATCTATGAACATGCATTTTTCGAAGACGGGGGAGGGGTTGTAGTAATCCCACATCATTTGACCATAAAGGCATTAGCTTCTCACAATTTACGATAGTTAGATCTTCTACATTCATAAATCCTTCTACTGGACATTTGAATTCTGAAATTGTTGATAAAGACTTAAAGTTTAGTGAGGTGAAGTCCACCTTACTTTCATGCACAACCCCTTTCGATCCTTCAATTTCAAATTTGCAAAGCTTCGAAAGCTTGAGATTGAACCACCAATTGCTCACAACTTTTTATAACTAACATTTTGAAGCAAAGGAAGGCAGTTTGCAACTTCCCCAACAACTTGGGACAATTTTAATAGAAAGTTCACGTAAGTGCAGGAACTCTCCATTAGGGCTCCAATTTTCCCATTCTTTCATATAGTTGAAACACAGAGTCTCCAAAGATCTAAAGGCTTGTGAGCAACTACCCCCATAAAACTCATCACTAACGCTCTTCACACTATCCATGCCTTCAATAAAAAGATCTTTAAGTAATGGTAGTTGACCGATTGGCGGTAATAATGTGCACTTTTTACAATTTTCAATCCTTAGGAGCACCATATTAGGAAATGAGGGGCCTTTTAACCAAGTTGCAAATTCTGGACCACCATAGTTCTTAATAGTAAGCTCTTTCAAAGATTTGTTTGGATGTAGCATGTTAAGTACGTCTAATTCACTTGCTCTGTCTTTTGACTCATCCATGTTCATGCTCCATTTCAAGCACAACGCATTAAGCGCAGGCTTTTCAATTAACTTAGCATCGCTTGCATCCTTGGGTTCAATGGTGTTTTCCAATCGAGAGATGATGAGTGTCCCTTGAAGATGCAACAAATAACCTAGCTCTTTCAACGCGAGGCAATTGCCTGTCCCAACAATGAGATTAGACAATGTCTGGAGGCTAGTTAATTTACCTATTTGAGGAGGCATTCCTTCCAGTTTATCTGCATTGAGAATGTTGAGGTGGCGCAAGTTGACTAGGTTCCCCAACTTTGAAGGTAATTCCTTTAGATAATAACAATTCTTCAATATCAAAGTCTGTAAGTTGCAAAGAGTGGTTGTTGATTCAGGCAAGTCTTTTATTCGAGTGTGAGAGAGATCAAGGTACCGTAGATGCTTCAAATCACCAATTGAATCTGGTAGCTCATATATGAAGTATCCATTGAAGGAGAGAACCCTTAAGCACTTTAATTTTGGCAACAATTGGAGAGGAACACTATGAGTCAAGTAACAATAATCTGAAGTTGGAAGCTTAAAAGACAGAAAGGTACGTAGACGTGTGAGTTCAAAAAAAGCCTCAAACTTTGTATTACTATCGTATTTGCCAACCAAGTAAGAAGAGTGTCGAGCCGTTTCAGGAAGCCTCTGTCCATTACTACCCCCAATTCGATCCTCCATTCTAAAGCATGTGTCTCCTGCAACACATTGGGCCAAATCATTGATAAGGTCATGCATCACAAATCGTGATTTCTTCATACTTGACTGTTGGAAAAAGGACCTTGACAACAAGTCGTGAAAATACTCACTACCTAAAACTTCCATTTGCTTATCCTCTTCATGAGACTGAATTAGACCTTCTGCCATCCATAATAGAACCAACTGCTGCTCTTTAAATTCATAATCATTGGGAAGTATTGAACAATATGCAAAGCACCTTTTTAAATGTGAAGGAAGATGGTGGTAGCTCAACATAAGAGCCGGAACAATTTTACTTTGCTCTTTTGGTATATTCCATATCTTGCTCTGCAATACGTTATTCCACTCATCACGATTGTGTTTAGTACGTAGGAGGCCTCCGAGGGTTTTTGCAGCCAAAGGCAAGCCTTTACACCTTTTAACGATTTCCTCACCAATATCGTGAATGTTTGGATGTGCACTGAAATCATTTGCCCCTAATGCATGTTGGGTGAATAAAGACAAACAATCATCATGTGATAACACTTTCAAAAGGCGAGTTGGAACCGTACCAGTAATTCCTGCAACCCTGTTATTGCGAGTTGTGATGATAATTGTACTTCCTCGAGAACCTGCTAGGAAAGGAGCACGTAGAATAGTCCAGTCATCAAAATTTTCATTCCAAAGATCGTCAAGAATGACGAGATACTTCTTGCCTTCTAGTTTCTCCTTGAGTTTGACTTGCAACCAATTTAGATCCTTGCCATCACAATTCTCAACGTTTAGAGAATGTAATATTGATTTTGTGACTCTGTCAACATCGAAATCCGCAGAAACACAAGCCCATGCTTTTAGATCAAATAGACTTTTAACTTTTTCATCATTGAATAAGAACCGTGCAAGAGTTGTCTTTCCTACACCCCCCATACCAAGTATAGGAATCACAGTAGGAATTGGAGCTTCTCTACCTTCTTCACTCAACGACAATTCAAGTAAAGCCTCTTTATCTTTGTCCCTGCCATAAACATGAGGTTCAATCATGACACATGCTGCCACCAATGTCCCAGTTCTCCTACGTGATATCCCATAAGCAATCAATCTCAAATCAGCTTCTTGGTTCATGAGATCGTTGAATCGATCAGTAATTTCTGTGATCTTTGACTCCAGCCTAATGTTCATCTTAAGAGCATGTGGGGTGAAACCCGTACAACAAGCAGGGATGAGGTTGCGTACCCTACTTGTGCTGGCTTGATTTTCTCCCCTCAATTCGCGTAGCAAAGCTTCCGTGGCAAACTCATCAAGTATGTCTTCCACATCGTAAGCCAAGTCTCTAAGATCATCCACCCACTGTTTCACAGCCCTGTTAGTATGTTGTTTCTCGTCCGCATCATCAAGCACGGCCTGAATTCTTAACACCGTTCTCTTCCACTTTCCCAGCTTTTCTCCAAGTCCCTCGTATCGGCGTGCAAAATTCAGCAGCTCCAGAGACAGCAGTTTCTCAAACAGTGCTTGGAGGAACGCAGCAAGGAAAATCTCTCCTACTACCATGGTTTTCTTTGTGCAAAAGGAAAATATTGAATCAGGAAATGATGCAAAGATAGCGAAGCTCTCAAGCGCAGAAGTATTTGGTTTCTTCGGTGAAAGCAATTAGAATCTGAAAAGTTGTAATTGTTGCTGTTTGTGGCATGATTACCCTTCCAGCCACGTACGAAAACACTGTTGACGTTGAAAGTGATGTCTGTCTGCAGCTTGGATGGTTGAGATTGGTTGATTCCGTTTTAGGTGGTTGGTTTTATGTGATTAAGCTGGACAGATGCAGAGAAGCATGTAATCTGCATGTAAGTTAAGGTACTCACACTCGTACTCTAAGATTATCTATGTAGTGGTTGGCACCACTTCTGGCTTCTTCATTCTGATACAATAAATGAAGACCAACTTGCTTGAAACAACATATCAAAATAAAAAATAAAAAACAAAACTTGCTTGAAACAATCAAACGATGATATTATATATATTTGTTATCGACAATGATTTCACAACAACTCCGGCCAATATTGTTTCTCTTGACGAAGACTTCTTTTTTCCTTTGGATTTAGTAATTACGAGTTCATCTTCTGATGCCTCTGCATATTAAAATATATTCCTATTAGCAATTGAATTGATCACAACTTTACTCTGCCTCGATCTGAGCATTAGAATCTCCTCTTGCGCACTTCTGTCAAGAAATCTTTCTCCTATTTTCCTTTTTCTTTGATTCCTTTAATTGATTCAGTGACATGCTTTGGAGTCCATCACAACTGGACACGTTGAATCAACCAAATGGATCCAAGAGCAAGAGCCGAGGGCCTAGATTAGAAGAAAGTTGGTTCTATAAATAATGTAAAAAGGTGGCTGGTTTTATCTGATTAAGCCTCATACTCATAGATGCATAAAAGCATACAAGTTAAGCTATATACTCACCCACCACCCTCTTTTTCAACATTATCTCGTTTTCCACCTTTCTATCAAGAGGTTTTTAGTGCTCTAATGTTTCTCTCAGTTTCTCTGAAATCTTATATGAAAATGATTTAATAAAAATAAAATTTTACACCATTTTTTGCCAATGATTAATTTTATGAGTTAATAGTTAGGTTTAATGTTTTAAAACTTATTTTGGGATTCAAAATTAAACCTAAGGGTGGAAGGTTAACCTTTAGGGATGATATCACCCAAAATGGATTTGATCATCCTAAATTTGATGCTAATGCCTCAATTTTGTTGCTAAATGCCTCACAAATTTGTTGCTAATGCCTCAAATTTGATGCTAATGCCTAAAAACCATGAAACTACAATTTTATTTTTCTTAAATAATGTTTTATAAACCTGAGAACAATGAGAACCACTTTATAACCCCAAGATTTTTCTTCTATCAAATATGAGCAACTTGTTTTTCACTATTCTACTATTTTGTTTGAGATGATGATTTGAATCTACCCACTCAAATGTTGACTTTGACCAAGACTCAGGAATGGTGTAGCAAATTACGAGTTTTTTTCTTTTACTTTTCATTTTATTTCTAATTTCCACCTTTTTCCATTTTGAAAAAATAAGAAAAAAATTCACTTTACTTCATTGGAATTTCATAGACTTTTCAATTTGAATATCGAAATTTAAAAATTAGCAATGTATCCCCCAAATGTTTCAAAAAATTTTAATTTAAACCTTTTGTTACCAATTTTTATCAAATTAGACGGAAATCTATGAAATTACGTAATTATCCTTAGGTTTTTTTTTTTTTAAATTTCCATCCATTTAGACGGAAAATATTAACAGAGGGTTTAAATTGAAACTTTTTGAAACTTCAGGAGGGTAAATTGTCAATTTTGAAACTTTAGGGTTCAAATTAAAAAACTTTTGAAACTTCAAGGGGGGTAAAGTGAATTTTCCCAACAAAAAAAAATGTTATTGATCTACCGTGCTATTTACAGTGCATTTAATGTTATGGGAAAAAAATTATTGAGAGTCAAAAAAGAAAAATTATTAAGGATCTATCGTTAATTTGTCAATATTATTTCATATTTTTTTACAAATTTAATAGATCAACCATGAGATTTTAAGGATCATTGACTTATTTAGGGTCTACATAATTTGACAAATTTAATGGCTAATTAGTAAGATTAAATGGGCAAAATATGAGCACAATATTGATATCAATCATTTCTCGTAAATGTTTCAAATTTAAGAGGTTCTTGGTTGAGCTAATTTAAGAGTAAGAGATTCATATCGGTTGGTGAGTTCCTTTGAGTTCGTTGGTAGCTAACTAGAGTCGCTGTGTTTATGATGATGTTAAGATTAATTATTGTTGCAAGTGTGAAAGAGGCTTCTAGAGCTTTGGAGAACCAAAGTTCTGGAAAGTATTCGCCCATAAGCATTTGTTATAGAAGTAGTTTGTAAATCTTAGACACCGAACTTGTGAAATCATAACAAGATTACCATTCCTTACACTCCTAAAGAAATAAACCTTTAAACTCCCCATTTGCAAGTTGATACCTGATTGTATGATTGTGTGTCTGCAAAAGATCGAGAGGTTTGATCGAAGAAGTAAGAAACATTGCACCAGGTTTGAATCTATAGTAGGTTTAAAAGAAACGACTATTTAATCACAAATGGCCACTCAATTGGTATGCAAAATCCTTCAACAATATAAGAAGTTAAAGAAATTTGGCTACTCCAAATGAGATTTTAATGGAAGTTGTACAATCATGTATCTGTGAGTAATAGCATGAACACCAGAATTCAATTAATTAGCATTTCATACCAAATGTGTTACCAAAGTTGGTACATGTTTCCCATCAGAATGAGTAACTTGAACAACTGTACGAACCTTCCTTCCTACATACATGGGCAACAACTCTGCATTGACAAAAACTTTGGGCTTGATGTATCCATGTGCTGAAAATTGACAATCACCATAAACTAGTGTCAGATCAGTCAGTTTGATCTTGCATTAATTAGATATCTTATTTGACATATTGGTTGAATAGATGTCAACGAGGCATGCCTTCAATCAACAATTTTTTTTGGGAGATAAGAATACAAGTGACTGTTCGTGGGTTTAAAGGAAGATCCTTGAACTTAGAGACAATTTACAAAGCTCCTAGAGCAAGTAATTAACTACCACACTTAGAGCCTCGAGAAGTGTTGATGCAGAGAAATTGAAAAATAGACCATAAACAGGGCAAACAAAACTAGGGAACTATTAGGAAAAGTCAACATAGTGAAATAACTAAGCAATTCAAGGTCTTTGAGATCAATTTCAATACTACATTATTTGACGAGTCTTAAGCATAAATATCACATTACCTCCCACCTTGAGTAATTTCAACCAAAAAGTTATCTTTAAGAAAACACTCAAAATGGTATCTCAATCAACCGGAGACCATGGTACATGAAATGGAGGTCACTAGTTCAAATCCACTTCCCCTCTCTATGTGCGGACATGGAAAATTAAACCAAAACCAAAACCAAAAAAAAAAAAAAAAAGACTCAAAATATTCTTAGTTTCAGATCAATTACCTATTAAGTTGTGAAAACTTAAAACTATCAAATAAATTTACATATAAATAATGAGTCACACCATGGGCTGTGAAAAAAATAACAGCAAGTCTAGTGAGTTTTGAGTCCAGCTCTAAATCTGGAATTTATTTTGCAGCAAAAAATCACATGAAGAGCCCAAGGGTAGGGGTAGATAACCATCGAATCTATGGATGAAACCAAAATGGGGTTTGAGCTTTGGAGATGATTGGCTTTTAGAGTGATTTTACTTTTAAATAGACATTTGCATCTGTCTATGAAGAGTAAATGAAGTAGTTATGAATCTTTTTTCAGACTTGGAAGCTCATTGGTTTTTACATATATACGACATCTCAATAATGGCTCCGGTTCTTGATGCGCTTTTGATAATAGTTTGAATAAACGAGCTCCATACTCAATGTTTGGAGCTTCCCCTTTTGAAAAGAACCAATCCATGCACTTTTCAACAAGTGGTCGGAACTTATAAGGGCATTGAAAAAAATTAAAAGTGACACAATCCTCAAATTTAAGGCTTCCAACTACTCTATGTTCACTTTTACATTTTTCAAGTTCCTCTCGAAGGCAATAATATAATATGCCAACACGACTTGATGATCAAGTTGAGAGGAATTGAGAAGGCAATTGGGAAGTGAAGATCAGGTGCCAAGAGAGGATTGGGTAAGATCATTAGTTTGCACTTGAAACACTATCTTCATAATCAGCTCGATAATTACCATCACCATACTTTTTAGTTTAGTACACAAACAATTTATTGGAATTAAACTCTCCACCTTTTTTTTTTTTTTTTATTATATATAGGAAATAAATGGCTTTAAAAACTCCATTAAAATAAAGACGGGGTGTAGACAAGATTGTACACGAGGCTCTCGGAAAAAATAGAATTCTTCGAGCATCTGGACAGCCTTTCTTCCTGTCCGAATGGCACTTGCATGGATGACGAGTTTGACACTTTTTGTTATCATTTTGCTTACCGAATTATGCCAACATGAACTTACACAAAGTAATGTCCATGCCGCTCCATCAATTGTTTTGGGTGGTAGAGAACCATTGGATCTACCGAATGAAACCAAAATGGGCGTTTGAGCGTTTGGAGTTGGTTGGCCTTTAAAGTGGTTTTTATTTTTGGAGAGACATTTAAGGTGTCTAATATTGTGTATGGGTAGCTTTAAAATTAGAGTTTTCAGAGTATTTTTTTTCAAATTGTTTCAAAGAAAATGTTTAAGCCATTAATATCTGTTTAAACAAAATGAAAAGTTGCTAAAAAATTAAAAAAGGAAAAAAGAAAAGACACAAATCAAATCCTCTATCTCAAGCTTCTATGAGACAATTGCTTTCAAAGCCATCGGATGGTAGTGACCTGCATGGTTTTGTTCAACCACTCCATAGAAAATGTAATACAAAAACTACATAAACAAGAAGTTATTAGCAGATGAATTTAACGCATAACCAAATAAGATTAGCATACTCTCAATCTCCCAGAAAATACTGGATAAATTTGTATACAAACAAGCGTGTGAGAGAGAGAGAGAGATTGAACAAAAAAAAAATCAGTTCCATTTGAGAGACTCATATTCTATTTATATTTGTTTTTTGTAAAAAGTCATGATGTGTCATATTTGTGTAAAAATACCAGATCCCCTGGATCTTCACATCCTTTGGGGTAATTGGCACCAAAATCTGGATGCTCTCAAACACTCCAATCACCTCCCCTGTCTCGGGCTAATTGGTGACACTCAGGGTTTACCTTCTCCTTAGCGAGCTCCTCCTCGCATCCTCTGCCTCCAGCAGGCAATGAGTTCCGGTGGGGAATTCTTGTTCACACCCTCGGCTTTGACGGTGAAAGAAGTGGGCTCTAGGCAATTCGCTTTGACGGTGGAAGTCCACACCTCATACAATCTTCAATTTAACACATAAAAACGTCAGGATGATCTAAAAAAATTAATGGCAATCATAACTTTTCACACAAACAAATAAATATAAACAGAATATACACAAGGAGTCTCTCACATAGAACTGATTTTTTGTTCAATCTCTCTCTCTCACACACACACTCACACTCACACTAGTTTGTATATAAAATTTTCGAAATATGATATAATGAAAAAAAACAAATACATATTAGAGTATGGCATCTAAACTACAAGCCTGTTTGTTGATCAATATTCTTTTCCCTCCAATAAGATTGCATGGGACAGTGACCCATGAATTGATGACACAATTGCAATGGAATGCATTAGATTATTTCGCACATTTCACCAATCTCATTTCACCAGAAAAATGTTCTTGTGTCCACTAATGTATTCTTTGATTGAGGTGGAAACAATACAAATAAGGAAAAAATTCAGTTGCATACCGTTAACTCCAACAAGAATAGTCGCAGGTCACCAAACTAGCAAGAACAGCAAGAGGGTCTTCCCAACGCCAACATTCAGATGACAATCAAAGCAGCCTCCCATTCTGGTATGGAGACCAAGAATGCATAGGAAATCAAAGAAGAGCCCCAACCAAAATGCAACCAAAAGAGTTGTCTTACAAATAACAAAAAATATGCTCTAGGTAGCTTTGATCCATGGGATGATTCTTCTTTTCTGGTTCTGGGTCATAGATGAACTTGAGATCAATATAAACGCAAGGAATGTGGGCTCTCTTGATCCAGTTTCGTCCTTGATCTTTCTTGCAGCGTTCTTTCAACAGAGGACAGTTTGGAATACGAAGTTGTTGGAGTGAAGGAGGTAGACCATCCACTGGAAAGGATGCGAACTTTTCAGCAAAGATGCGTAGATCCAAGAGTGAGGGAGGCAGGCCGTCATCTGGAAAGGACATTAGCTTTTCGCACCAACCAATTTTTAGAGTTTTAAGAGAGGAAAGGTATCGAAGGCCTTTGGAAGTACTATTGAATTCTTGTGCCTCCAATCAGATTGCAGAGAGATGTAATGTGAATGAACAGCAAAGAATAATTATATTCTTCATTAATTCAAAAAGAATTCAATAATACTCCAATTTCCTTTTCTATGTCCATTTGGATGCTCAACATCTCCAACAATTGTAAAAGTTCCATGAGCAGTGAAAACTACCACTTCATATTCATAATCTTGATCTTGGCATAATCCATTCACCTTCCTCATGGTTACCTATATATGTCCAGATAATAGTGCCATCAATGTGCAAATTGAAGTGAACAAGATGATTGGCTGAGGAACAAGTCTTTTCCAACCATTTTATTAAAGAATGAAATAAATCAAAGTACTAAAAAATACAAAGCATTGTTGAACATCAAACCTCTTTCTACAATACATAAACTGCTACTCTCATTTACATTGCATATTACAAAGGTATAGGAGTGTTGAAAATATGAATCCAAATTCGTAGAGAATAAGCACTGAAAGAGTTATAATTAATACTGACTTGATTTGAAAACAAGTCACGCCACAAATATATCCACCCACCACATCTTTACTCTGCCTCCTAAGCATCTCCTCTCATGCACGTGTCTTCTTTTCCTTTTCTTTTTTTTTTTTTTTTTCTGGTCAAAACATCTCCTCTCAAGTCCACACCTCTTAGAATCTGCAATTTAACACCTAAAATGTCAGGATGATCTAAGAAATCAATGATAATCATAAATTTTCATACAAACAAATATAAACAAAATTAATATACCTAGAGTCTCATAATGGAAAATGCTTGATAATATGATTTTTTATTGTTATTGGAGCAAAACCACTTTGAAAAACCATTTCACCTGAAAAAATTGTTTAATATTCTTGTGTCCATTAATGTATTCTTTGATGGAGAACAATTAAAACTCCTACATCATATAAGTATTCAATCACGTCAGCACCAATCATGGTTTAACACATGTCTATATTATTTAATTATCTCTAAAACTCGTAGTTTGATGATGGCCTCAATTACCCTGTTTTTTTAAAGAAAATTCTCTGAAAATTGATGGCCTCAATATCTATATCTCAACAATCAAAAAACTTGTGTGATAGAAATTCTTTGATTTGATAATAATTCAATTGAGTGTGTGTTTTACATCAACAAACTAACTTATATATATAGAAAATAAATATTTGCAAAAAAAATAAACTTAATTCTAGTAATAATAGTAAACATCTACGAGGCACAAGAGGAAAATTTTGAGAACATATACTAGAAAGTAATTCTAGGACTTCATTACTCTCCCAAAAAAATAAATAAATAAAAGGGCATTCGGGGTGGGGTGGGGGTTCCTTGCCAATCAACATGAAACAGAATACGAGAAAATGGCACACGAAAAATAATGCTAATTGCCCAACATGAGAAGCAAAAGTATTACAATAAATCATTCAACAATAATAATCAATTATGTGGTGGTTGTAAAATTGCAATTTAGTCTTCAAGGGGTAATTCAATCGGCTATGGACCACGCCTCATGAAGTAAAGGTCACTAATTCGAATCTCCCCCTCCCCATTCTCTTGTGTGGACATGTCAAAAAAAGCAATTCAGATTATGTGACTGTAAGTGATTTTAAGTTGGTGGAAAAACCCTCGTTCGGAAAGGATACAATACCTGGACAATCTACTATCCGCAATACTTGAAGAGAGGTGATGTTGTGTATGCAATTGGGTAGAGCCTGCAAATTCTCACAATTGATAATACGCAGCGTTCTAAGGTTGCGAGGGAGCAACCCTTCCTCTGGGAAGGAAACAAGAGCTGAGCAACTCCAAATACTAATAAGTTGTAGATGGCTAAGGCTGTGTATGCCCATAGGTAAGGATTTAAGGTTTTTACAATTCCAAATAGAAAATTCTTCAAGAGACGAGCTGTGATGGAATGTTTTTGTCACCGATTCTAGCATTTTACAATCGTAAATATTGAGGTGCTTTAGAGTTGGAGGTAGCTGCTCTATTGCAATGTGTGTCAGGGAATCACATCCATCAATATGAATACGCTCAAGAAACATGCTACTGTACACAACTGCCTTAGGTAAAGATTCCATAGGATTGCGTGTGGATGGCATACCCTGTTGTGGTTGTTCTTTTACTTCTTCTGCAACCAAAGAAACTAGTTTTTGACATCTGAGAACCACATTTTACGAAGACGGGGGAGGGGTTGTAGTAATCCCACATCATTTGACCATAAAGGCATTAGCTCCTCACAATTTACAATAGTTAGATCTTCTACATTCATAAACCCTTCTACAGGATATCTGAATTCCGAAATTGTTGAAAGAGACTTAAATTTTAATGAGGTGAAGTCCACCTTACTTTTGTGCACTACCCCTTTTGATCCTTCAATTTCTAGTTTGCAAAGCTCCGGAAAGCTTGAGATTGGAACAACCAATTGCTCACAACTTTCTATAACAACATTTTGAAGCAAAGGAAGGTGGTTCGGCAACTTCCCAAACAGCTTGGGACAGTTTTTAATAGAAAGCTCACGCAGGTGTGGGAACTCTCCATTAGGGCTCCAATTTTCCCATTCTTTCATATAGCTGAAACACAAAGTCTCCAAAGATCTAAAGGGTTGTGAGTAACCTTCCCCATAAAACTCATCACCAATACTCTTCACACTAGCCATGCCTTCAATAAAAAGATCTTTGAGTAATGGTAGCTGGCCAACTGCCGGCAATGATGTGCACTTTTACAATTTTCAATCCTTAGGAGCAACATATTAGGAAATGAGGGGCCTTTTAACCAAGTTGTAAATTTTGGACCACCATAGTTCTTAATAGTAAGCTCTTTCAAAGATTTGTTTGGATGTAGCATGTTAAGTACGTCTAATTCACTTGCTCTGTCTTTTGACTCATCCATGTTGATGCTCCATTTCAAGCACAATGCATTAAGATTAGGCTTTTCAATTAACTTAGCGTCTTTTGCATCCTTGGATTCAATGGCGTTTTCCAATTGTGAGATGGTGAGCATCCCTTGAAGATGCAACAAAGACCCTAGCTCTTTTAATGCGAAGCAATTTCCTTTTCCAACAATGAGATTAGACAATGTCCGAGACTAGTTAATTTACCTATTTGAGGGGGCATTCCTTCCAACTGATTTGCATTTTGAATGATGAGGTGGCAAGTTGATTAGGTTCCCCAACTTTGAAGGCAATTCCCTTAAATTATAACATCCCTTCAATATCAAAGTTTGTAAGTTGCAAAGCGTGGCTGTTGATTCAGGCAAGCCTCTTATTCGAGTGTGAGAGAGATCAAGGTACCGTAGATGCTTCAAATCACCAATTGAATCTGGTAGCTCATATATGACGTATCCATTGAAGGAGAGAACCCTTAAGGACTTTAATTTTGGCAACAATTGGAGAGGAACACTATGAGTCAAGTAACAATATCCAGGACGTGGAAGCATAAGAGGTAGGAAGGTACGTAGACATGTGAGTTCAAAAAAAGCCTTAAACTTTGTATTACTATCATATTCAACACCCAAGTAAGAAGAGTGCCGAGCCTTTTTAGGAAGTATCTTTTCACTACTACCCCGAATTTGATCCTCCATTCTAAAGCATGTATCTCCTGCAACCAATTGAGCCAAATCATTGATGAGGTCATGCATCATAAATTGTGATTTTTCTGTGCTTGATTGTTGGAAAAAGGACCTTGACAACAAGTCATGAAAATACTCTCTACCCAAATCTTCCATTTGCTTATGATCATCTTCTCGTGTCTGAATTAGACCTTCTGCCATCCATAATAGAACTAGTTGCTCCTTCTCAAATTCATAATCTTTGGGAAGTATTGAACAATACGCAAAGCATCTCTTTAAATGTGAAGGAAGATGGTGGTAGCTCAACATAAGAGCTGGAACAATTTCGCTTTTCCCTTCTGGTATATTCCATATCTTGCTTTCCAATATATCTTTCCACTCACCTTGGTCCCGTTTAGTGCGTAGGAGCCCTCCGAGGGTTTTTAATGCCAAAGGCAAGCCTTTACACCTTTTAATGATTTCCTCTCCAATATCTTGAAGGGTTGGATGTGCACTGAAATCGTTTGCCCCCAATGCGTGTTGGGTAAATAAAGACAAACAATCACCATTGGATAACACTTGCAAATGGTAAGTTGGAACAGTGCGTATTGATGAAACTCTTCATTGCGAGTGGATGATAATTGTACTTCCCTTGAACGGCTAGGAAAGGAGCACATAGAATAGTCCAATCATGATAGTTTCATTCCAAAGATCATCGAGAATGATGAGATACTTCTTCCCATTCAGTTTTTCCTTTAGTTTGACTTGCAACAAATTCAGATCGTTGTCATCACAGCTTTTAGAAGTAACCGATTTCAAAATTGTTTTTGAAACTCTAACAGCATCGAAATCTTCAGAAACACATGCCCATACTTTTAGATCAAAAAAATTTTGCACTTCTTCATCATTGAATAAAAGTTGGGCAAGAGTTGTCTTTCCTATACCCCCCATACCACGTATAGGAATCACAGAGACTTTAGCATCCCTACTTTCTTCACTCAGTAACAGTTCCAATAGAGCCTTTTTATCTTTTTCCCTACCATAAACATGAGCATCAGTCATTACAGAAGTTGGCACCAAAGTCCATGTTTTCCTTTGTGACCTCCCATCAGCAATTTCTTTCAATCTCAAGTCAGCTTCTTGCATCACCAGATCGTTGAATCGATTGGTAATTTCAGTGATCTTTGACTCTAGCCTAATGTTCATCTTAAGAGCATGTGGGTTCAAAACAGTACAACAAGCAGGGATGAGTTTCCATACCTTCCTTGTGCTGGCAGTGCCGCCCTCATTTTCTCCCCTCAATTTGTATCGCAAAGCTTCAGTGGCAAAGTCATCAAGAATGTCTTCCACATCGTAAGCCAAGTCTCTGAGATCATCCACCCACTGTTTCACCGCCCTTTTAGTATGTTGCTTCTCGTCCGCATCATCAAGCACGGCCTGAATTCTTGACAACGTTTTCTTCCAACTGCCCAGCTTTTCTCCAAGTCCCTCGTATCGGCGTGCAAACTTCAGCAACTCCGGAGACAGCAGTTTCTCAAACAGTGCTTGGAGGAACGCAGCAAGGAAAATCTCTCCTACTGCCATGGTTTTCTTTGTGCTAAAGGAAAATATTGAATCAGGAAATGATGCAAAGATAGCGAAGCTCTCAAGCGCAGAAGTATTTGGTTTCTTCGGTGAAAGCAATTAGAATCTGAAAAGTTGTAATTGCTGTTTGTGGCATGATTACCCTTCCAGACACGTACGAAAACACTGTTGACGTTGAAAGTGATGTCTGTCTGCAGCTTGGATATATGGTTGAGATTGGTTGATTCCGTTTTAGGTGGTTGGTTTTATGTGATTAAAACCGTGCCAGGGGGAGGAGGTGGATCCTTGGCATCTCGATTGTCTTATGAACGTGTCTTTTCTTACCATTTCAATAAAGAACGTAAAAAGGTTACTGGTTTCATGTGATTAAGCCTCATAGTCGTAGATGCATAAAAGCATATAAGTTAAGCTACTCACGTAACTCACCCACCCTCCTTCTCAACATTATCTCGTTTCCCACCTTACTATCAACTATGAGCAACTTGCTTTTCACTAGTCTTCTATTTTTTGCTTGAGATGATGATTTGACAACCACCCACCCAAAGTTGACTTTTACGAATTCTCAAGGAATAGTGTAGCAAATTACGAACTTTTCTTTTCTTTCTCTTTACATTTAATTTTCTCATCTCCCCCTTTTTCCGTCTTGAAAAAAAAAGTGATTGATCTACCGTACTATTTACGGTGCATTTAATGTTATGGGAAAAAAAATTGTAAAGGGTCAAAAAAGAAAATTATTAGTGTCAATAATTTGTCTATATTATTCTATATTCTTTTACAAATTTAATAGATCAACCATGATATTTTAAGAATCTATCATTAACTTACATGAGATCTACATAAGTCTACATATCTAATGGCAAATTTATAAGATTAAATGGGCAAAATATAAGCACAATATTGACATCAATTATTTCTTGTAAGTAATGAATTGTTTGGTGACTTAATCTTGCTTCAAATATGTTTCAAATTGTTTGAATTATACACCTCAATTTCAAGTAACGAGATTCTTGGTTGAGCTAATTTAAGAGTAAGAGATTCATATCGGTTGGTGAGAATTGTTAAAAGGATTCGTTCCTTTGAGTTCGTTGGTAGCTAACTAGAGTCTTGTGTTTATGATGATGTTAAGATTAATTATTGTTGTCAAAATATGATACAGGAGGTTTATAACAACCTCTGAAATATTCAAGCCTTGTTTGGTCAAATAGAATTTGGTGTTAAAAGGACATCTGGGCTGCCGAATTGACCCTGATCTGAGTCTCTCCTTTTCCCTCCTCAGATACGGCAATTTTGAGCGGTTGAAATGTTTTTACTGGTAGACTACCAAACAGGGCATAAAAATTCAAACAAGAGGCTTGAAAACTTGAAAAGTGGGTTTGCTGTGTTGCGTAAAGACTTGATAATATATATATATAGAAAAAAATATTTTACCGTTTCTCCTTTGAAATTGGATCAAGAGATGTGTCTGCACAAGTTGTCGGTTTGTTCTAAATCTTTCATCATTGCCTGTGGAGACAAACCCAGTTCGGAAGAAATGGTCTCTCCGCGTTAAATAATTAGGGGGTTGGGATAATTTGACTTGATTTGGCTTTACTCTGCCTTCTACTGTATGTACGTGTGCTGTGTGCCGGTGACGAGATTATTAAAATGATTAATTAATCACAAATATTATCTCACTTTGGAAATATTTTGTTTTGTTTTTATTATTTCATTTTGACACAAAACCTCCTTGAATTTTGGGGTTTTTTTTTAGAAAAAAAGAAGAATTTATATTTTATTAATAATAAAAAAAATATAAAATTATCATTTATCTCAAAAGTTAAAGATAAAAAGAATGAGTGAATTTAATCATTTAATTTATATTTTAATACTTCTTAATTTCCTTTTAATAAGTAAAGCCAAAACAAATTGAAATATGAGATGAATGATAAAGACAAGGTTCAAGTTCAAATCTTTTTTATGATATGAGTCGTTGTGTTTATCAGTTTTTGACTTGTCAAAAAAAAAAAAGTGTGAAAGAGGCTTCTAGAGCATTGGAGAAGCTAACCAAGTTGTCTCACCGTGGCTTTATTCATGAAAAAATTAGAAGTGAAACATCATAACATGTAAAATAAAATAATTAAGAAGGGTGATAGTTTTGAAGAAACTTTAATAAAGCATGTGATAAAATGATTGTCGATCTATCTCTACGCGTTTTCTAATATTGGTGCAGAAAATTATAGTTTTTTCTTTTCTTTTCAAATTGATGGGTAGAGTATGAGCTAAAAAACAATTGAATCATGTTTTCTTTTCATATTTTTTGCTTAATTCATGTTATTCTTGAGATAAGAATACAAGTGATTGTTCGTGCGTTTAAAGGAAGATCCTTGAGCTTAGAGACAATTTACAAAGCTCCTAGAGCAAATAATTAACTACCACACTTAGAGCCTCGAGAACTGTTGATGCAGAGAAATTAAAAAATAGACCATAAACAGGGCAAACAAAACTAGGGAACTATTAGGAAAAGTCAACATAGTGAAATTGACTAAGCAATTCAAGGTCTTTGAGATCTATTTCAATATTACATTATTTGGCGATCCCTAGACATAAATATCACATTACCTCCCACCTTGAGTAATTTCGATCAAAAAGTTATCTCAAGAAAACACTCAAAATGATATCTCAATTAGCGGAAAACCATGGCATATGAAGTAGAGGTCATTAGTTCGAATCCACTTCCCCTCTTTATGTGCGGACATGGAAAATTAAACACACAAAAAAAAAAACAGACTCGAAAGTATTCTTAGTTTCAAATCAATTACCTATTATGTTGTGAAAACTTAAAACTATCAAATAAATTTTCATATAAATAATGAGTCCCACCATGGGCTGTGATAACAGCAAGCCTAGTGAGTTTTGAGTCCAGCTCTGAATCTGGAATTTATTTTGCAGCAAAAAAAAAAATTCCCACATGAAGAGAGCCCAAGGAGTAAGGGTAGAAAACCATCAAATCTACGGGATGAAACCAAAACAGGGGTTTGAGCTTTTGGAGTTTATTGGCTTTTAGAGTGATTTTACTTTTGAAGAGACATTTGCATCTGTCTATGAAGAGTAAAGGAAGTAGTTACGAATCTTTTACCTAATTTGGAAGCTCATTGGTTTTACGTATATACGACATCTCAATAATGGCTCTGGTCCTTGATGCATTTTTGATAATAGTTGGCTAAAGAAGCTCCATACTCAATGTTGGGAGCTTCCCCTTTTGAAAAGAACCAATCCATGCACTTTTCAACAAGTGGTCGGAACTTATAAGGGCATTGGAAAAAATTATAAGCGACACAATCCTCAAATTTAAGGCTTCCAACTCCATGTTCACTTTCACATATTTCAAGTTCCTCTCGAAGGTAATAATATAATATGCCAACACGACCTTGATAATCAAGTCAAGATGAATCAAGAAGGCAATTGGGAAGTGAAGAGGTGCCGGGAGAGGATTGGGTAAGATCATTAGTTTGCACTTGAAACACTATCTTCGTAATCAACTCCTTAATTACCACCACCATACTTTTTACTTTAGCACACAAACAATTTATTGTTCATTATATATAGGAACTAAATGGCTTTAAAAACTCCATTAAAATAAAGACATTTTAATTTGTTTCTTCATTTATTCTTTAAAGAAGTTATTTAAGTCATCAAGGGATAGCTCAATCGGTTGGAGATCATGCCTCATGAAGCAAAGGTCTTTAATTCGAATCTCTCTCGAAGGTAATAATATAGGTGGTGTTTGACAAAGGTTTTTGGGTTGCACTATTCAGGGTTATACTGTTCATTCTTGTCGTTTAGTTTTAATGGTTTCAGCATTAGTCAAATGCCTCATACCAAAATGCCCATTGATATGTTGCCTTCTCTCCTGTGATAGTCACACGATGTCAGCTTCGCCGGGCATAGCCAAAACCATCCTTCCTTGACAACCTCCATTTCCCTTCGTTCTCCAAATTTCCATCCAAACCCTCCCTCATCCACCTGTTTTTGTTGTTTTCATTGTTGTTTTTGGGGTTTTCGCAGTTGGGGCTTCTTCTTCGTTAGACTGAGTTCTGTATTGATAGTTGGATGATTTGGGTGCTGAAATGAAGTGTGTAATTAATTTGAATTTCAGCCCACGACGTCGCCGCCCTCAGCATCAAAGGGAATTCCGCCACACTCAATTTCGAGCTGGCGGCTCGTCGCCTCGTCTCACTCGTGCAGCGTGGCGTGCAGTAGCCAAGCGCCCAGATGGTCCACTTCGACTCACCGTCGTCGTCCTCGTCCTCGCTGGTTTCTGCGATGGACTAGTCCAAGGAGTCGGAGGAGTTGAATGAGATCATCGAGCCGAGTTTGGGGACGAGATTCTGAGTGGGAGGACTTGAATAAGGAGTTTGTGTTTGTTGACTCGGTGGACGGGTGGGGATGTACTTGCCGCCATGGTTGCAGTGTGGAAGATTGTGGTCAATTGGCGGAGGAGAGCGATGAAGGTTTTCCTATTTGCAATCCCACCATCAAGCGGAGGAGTGTCGGTGTCGAAAATACCCATTTTCCCCATGGACGTTGCGAACTCTAAACTTTTCCGTTTGCGAGAATCACCTTTAATGGCCACCGGTAGTGAGGCGACTCTCCACCCACTGAACCCCTTCCCTTTTCCATCACTTTCGCTGAGGAAGAAGAGCAGGGGGCATGTCGAGTTTCGTGTTGAACAAAAGGAGGAAAAAAAAGCGAAAGTGTGGGTAAATTTGTTTTTGCACAGAAGTTTGAAAACTTGTGAATTAAAATGTTCTGTCTAAGTCTGACAACCCTACATACAACTTTGCAGACAATCAAACAATAATATGCCAACACGACCTTGATGATCAAGTCAAGATGAATCAAGAAGGCAATTGGGAAGTGAAGAGGTGCCGGGAGAGGATTGGGTAAGATCATTAGTTTGCACTTGAAACACTATCTTCGTAATCAACTCCATAATTCACCACCACCATACTTTTTAGGGAAAAGTATAAAATAGTCCTTCAAACTACTAGCCTTTTGTAATTTAGCCCCTCAAAATTTTAATTGGTATAAAGTAGCTTCCCAAACTACCAATCTCTTATAAAATGGCCCCATCCGTTAGTTGTAACTGTGAAAATAGATGAAAAACCCAAAACGACGTCGTTTTGGGTATGTAGAGTTACAAAAATGCCCTTATTAGATTAAAAAAAAAAAAGACCGAAAACGGCATCGTTTTGGTGGGATTGAACGAAAACCCTTTCTTCCCCATGTTCTTTCTATGTTCTTTCTGCAACCCACATCCCACTACGACTGTGAAATCATTGTGGTTCATTTCTCATTGTCGTTCATTCCTAATCTTTCGTTGAGAAACTTGGAGATTCTTGATCTTTCCTTCAACTACTTTTTTGGTTCATTCCCGAGTTAGGTTGGAAGTTTAACCGGACTGGTTCAGCTGGGACTAACGAGAATAATTTTTGTGGAGGCTCTGCTTCCGTTTCCCACTCTTTGCATTTTTTTTTTTGGGGTGGAAGGGGGTATTCTTCTTTCAAAGGATCCTTGGGCAAGGGACTGATCAATTTGCTGACCTCCAG
This sequence comes from Carpinus viminea, assembly GCA_013348765.1. Classification (NCBI taxonomy): domain Eukaryota; kingdom Viridiplantae; phylum Streptophyta; class Magnoliopsida; order Fagales; family Betulaceae; genus Carpinus; species Carpinus viminea. Next base: position 7,603,543 of record CP054668.1, on the reverse strand, counting down.
CTTTCGTTTTACCCTCATTCAAGATCCAAAGAAAGAATCTTTCCTTTTTTCTTTTTCTATTTTGTTTTAATATGCAGTTTTTTGATTCTCTGGTTAATGCCAAGAAAAGAATTCCTAAGCCCATTTCAAAATCCACCCAATTCTACCATTGAACCAAAAAACCAAGATCCCACCCCATTTTTTCCTTCCAAATTCTTGAACCCATTTTCTAATTTTCCATTCTGACCCCTTGTTAACCAACCAAACCAAATCATGTCTAGCTAGACTATTAGCGGGCACCGACAACCGCTCTTGACGAACCAAGCCTTGTCGGGGAGCTACCAGTTCACCGAGGTAGTTGGCGACACCGTTGAGTCTTGTGGTGTATTCTTGCTGCCCTATGTGTGAATCTGCTGTACAGCCATCTACAAGGTCCGTCGACTCTTTGCGGCACGCAAGTAGGAACTAGAAGAAGGCTGCCTGGCCATTTCACGATCCACGATGGGTTGTGGGTTGCATAAAGAACACGAGGAAGAAAGGGTTTTTTGTACAATTCCACCAAAACGACGTTGTTTTAAGTCTTTTATATATATATATATTTAATCTAACAAGGGCATTTTCGTAACTCTAAATACCCAAAACGACATCGTTTTGAATTTTTCATCCATTTTAACAGTTACAACTAACAGAGGGGGCTATTTTATAAGAGATTGGTAGTTTTGGGGAGTTACTTTATACCAATTGAAATTTTGGAGGGCTAAACTACAAAAGGTTGGTAGTTTGAGGGGTCATTTTATACTTTTCCCTACTTTTTACTTTAGCACACAAACAATTTATTGTTCATTATATATAGGAACTAAATGGCTTTAAAAACTCCATTAAAATAAAGACATTTTAATTTGTTTCTTTATTTGTTCTTTAAAGAAGTTGTTTAAGTCATCAAGGGATAGCTCAATCGATTGGAGACCATGCCTCATGAAGCAGAGGTTTTTAATTCGAATATCTCTCCCCTCTTATGTGGACATGAAAAAAAAAAAAAAAAAATCCTTTAAGAGTTGATTAACTTTCTGTCAGTAATAGAGAATACAAATTTTTATCTCTTTTTGTGATGACTCCAAAAGAGACACATGTCTATGAAATCGGGTTCGACAAACAACGGGTAAATGGAGAGGTTTGACCTCAATGGAGGGATAGAAGGTCTTGCTACACTGCTTCAGGCTTGCTTTGGGTTTAACCCTTGCCCCCAGATCAATGCAGAGTGAGCGGGGACTTTGCCTTCTTCGTAAGCGTCTGAGACGGATCTGGGCTAGCCAGGGAGCTGTATCCAATCACCATCAATTACTTGGAGAGACACCTCAATTACTTGGTTATTTTTCTATTTATTTATGAAAGCAACCTCGTTGCTTCTCAAGTGTCTCAAATATTTGTCTATTTTCACTTCAAAATATATATATATATATATATATATATATATAAAATTGTTCAGTTCCTTTTCCATCTTGTTTGATTTACATTTGTTCCTTTTCATTTTGCTACGAAATGGCCTTCTCTTTTTCTTAGTTGTTTTCTGTCTTTTTTACAAAGTTAATGTCCATGCCACCCCATCATTTGTTTTGGGTGGTCAGAGTAGGGGTAGAAAACCATAGGATCTATCGAACGAAACCAAAACGGGCGTTTGAGCGTTTGGAGTTGGCTGGCCTATAAAGTGTAAATGAAATGGGGGAAATATAGAAAACAAAATTACTCCTAAAGTGTGTTACAATGTCACTTTCCTCAATAAATTATATGCCCCCACCAAATATGGTATTCAAGAGGGTAACAGAAAATATTTGTCCAGGATACAATGAAGTCAGAAAACTTCTCTATTTAATTGCGTTTTGCAAAAACGAAATTAAAACCAAAATACCCCCAGAATTTTCTATTCTATTAAGAGGCAAAGACTCATTATATATTTAAAATACATAGAAGATATTTTAAATTAACTGAATAATTAGAGATAATTATCCACTCAACTGCTCAAATAATTTCAAATTTAGAAATTAAATTGCTTGATAGCACCCGCGCATCGTACTAGTGTATATTAGTGTACATTAAAGCTTTTTTAATAGCTATAAATGCTAACTTTATTTTCTCTCTTTCCAATGTGAAACTCTCTTCATTCATTTTTTTTTTCCTTGAGCATGAAACTCTCTTCATTCAATACTCTTTAAAACCTTCCATTTTAAAAGATTTCTAAGACAATAATATTTAATAACTATTAATTTTGAAAATATTTCAACATAAAGTGGTTTTTACTTTTAGAGAGACATTTATGGTGCCTAATATTGTGTCATAGGTCGCTTTAAAATTAGAGTTTTAAGAGTATTTTGTTCACATTGTTACAAAGAAAGTGTTTTAAGCCATTAACATCCGTTTCAAAACGAAACGTTGCTAAAAAAGAAGAAGAAGAAGACACATATCCAATCCACTATCTCAAACTTCTATGAGACAATTGCTTTCAAAACAGTCGGATGACAGTGGCCTGCATTGTTTTGTTCAACCACTCCAAAGAAAAATGTAATACAAAAACTACATAAAGCACTTGTATAGGACCTCAATTTTATAACAAAAGAATTAATTGAACAACTTACAACTGGACCAATAAAATCTCTAACTCATACATACCAGAAAATTGTACTTTCGTTCCAATACAATTGAAAAATCAACTAAAATGAATATCATCACGAGAAATATCAAATTTCAAAGGAACAACAACCAAGTTTTCCCATTCATAAACCATTTACACCAACAACACCACTGAGAGTTCTCAATACACATGGAAAAAGATTAGGACTCAACATTTTAAATGTTTGCCATGAATCACAAAGCAGAGATCCCACTCATTAATTGTTTATGTAAGATTCATGCGTTGCTATATATTTTCCAAGGCAATTTCCCATAAGCATAGGCAGCATAACTCTAGTCAATCCCAATTGTTTGCAGTAAAAAAGACTAAAGAGAGCCTGCAATTTTGCTCTGCTGTTTCCAATTACTGCAAGAGACCCTTGGTTCTTCTCAAGAGCTTTTCCACAGTACATACACAAATTGCTTTTGCTTTCATCAACAAGCTTTAGGAACTAGGATCCTTGTTTAATTAGTTCGAGGGAATCCACCAAACCCAGTTGCCCCAAACAAAGTGAAATATATTCCTACGAGCAATTGAATTTATCACATCTTTACTTCGCCTTCTAGGCATCTACTCTTGTGCACCTGTGCCTCCCTCCTAGTATAAAACAGATGGTGGAAGCCAAAGTGAGTAGGATATGGGAAAAACTATCAAATGAATTATGAGTAATTCATTTGATATCTATGAATTGAACATCTATGCATCACAAATGGCAAAAAAAAAATCTACTTAATCATACCTGGAGAGGTTACAAGTGAAATTGCATGGAATGAAGCATGTTCTGCTAGGCTTGGTTCTCCTGCTGCTGATGGTTAAAGGCCTCCTGAACAGAGTGATGTTGGCATCGTGGCAAGAAAGACTTGCATAGCGGGCCCCAATCCTATACAAAAGAAATGAGAGAAATGAAAATAAATGCAAGTATTTAAATCTTCCCAAGAAGGTGAAAAATGTGAAGGAATATCAAGAGAAGCAGTGAGCCTCTACCAATAGAAGTCGAAATAAGCTCACCTTTGGACTTATTTCTTGACACTTCTCTTAGACTACATGCAGAGTCACAAATAATTTTGTCTCTATATGGGTAGAAGAAGACCTTTAGGTTGCCATTATTGATTAGGGTTCTTGAGATTTTGGAATTTCCTGCAATAAAAGCTCAAACTCAACCCTTCTGTTTGCATGACATATTTAACACCAGCAATTAAACTTCCTCTGTTTCCATGACCATTCCACAACTAGGCATTAATTTATTTCTCAACTTGCTGATTTATTTTTATTTATTTGGTAAATAGACATATTGCAGAGGGATTTTTATCATGCAGGCTTTGAAAATTGAAGCAAAGGCTATAGCTTTTACTCTTAGGTTTCTGGAACCTATTCAAGTGCTTCACAACTCCTTTGGAATTTCTTTCCAATCGATCATTTTTCTACCTCATCTGTTTCTTGAGAAGTATAACTCTAAATACATTTCGGATGCAGAGCATGGCACAAAGAACATAATTGCAACATGTAAAAAACATATAAACAACAAGGAAAACAAATTAATCTCTAACATACCCTCAACCGATCAGACAAGCTTGAACATGGGAGCTTCAGTAAGAAGCTTGTCATAACTTGCCTGATCAAACAGAACCATGTTGTTCACCTTCTCCTTTTGCTTACCCTTGCTCCATTTCTACAACTACAAAAACTAATTTTATTCTAAACAGAAATCTCAACCAAATTAAACCAAAATTCATTATGTATTTCTGTGTGTCCAATTTTATCTACAAAAAGATATGAAGGATGAATTAATTCAAAATTGTCATCCTTAATGCAGATGGTTCAACAAAGATAATCATGCCATCAATGTCCAAATTGAACTGAACAACATCTATTGGCTTACTAACATGTCTTTTCCGACCATTTCATTAAAGAATATGAAATAAATTCAAGTCCTGTCTCTTACTAATAAAAAAAAAAAAAAAATTCAAGTCCTGACTAATATACAAAACATTGTAATAGAACTCAAACAAACTCTGATTATAATTGTCTCTCACACTTCATTACACTGGAGACTTCTCTATTCATTTAAATAGAGACATTCTTACATGTATTAAATAACAATTAAATAAAACCAATTTGAGGCTATTCATTTTCTGTAATTGTTAGAATGTGAAGTGAAATGTACTTTGTAACATTTGAAAACAGACGGAGGTGTAATAGACTTTAGAATTTTGTGTAGTCTTCCAATCCTTTAAAAATTATGTTCTAATACATTGTTTAACATTAAAATATGAAACTGCCACTCACATTTACATTGCATACTATGAAGGTCCATAGTAATTAATGAATTGCGGAGTGCTTTTTCTTTCATCAAAAACAAGTTTCAGGACCTATCCATCAGCTACCACAAACTTAGTCGTATACCTAATACAAAGTAAATTTCAAGATCCCAATGGAAAAAAAAATAAAAGAAGAAAAAATAATTTTATCACATAGGACACCAAGATTTAACGTCGTGGTTACAAATATTCCACTAACACTTCACATCTTTATCCTCTTGTGCACTTGTGTCCCCCTCCTGGTGAAAAATAGATAATTGAAGACACAATTAGTAGTATGAGGGAACATTTCCAAATAAAGCTTTCTGTTTTGCAATGAGAGTCCTTTAAGCACACTCTTTCAAACGGCACTCCTAGAGTATAAATTAAAGAGAAAAAAAAAGGGTTGAACTCACAAGAAGAGAGTAGGCATGGGCAAGAGATAGAATAACCAAGTACAAATCCAAAACAGAATGACAAACTCCCTTGTAACCTGCAGAACCAGCATTCAAAAATTAGGGGTACATACAAAATTATTCACCTGATTGTGATAGAAAAAAATCCAAATCTTCATTTAAAATTAAGTCATCTATTGAAATATATACTCAGGAGTTTAAGGTTTCAATACATTAAGGACAGCTTAAGTTGTTTTGATGCTCACGACAGCTTCAAAAGAACTTTGGCCTGCCCTTGATGATCTAAAATTGTTAGCTTCTCAAGTCCACAGCTCTTGTAATCTGCCATTTAACACCTAAAAACGCAGGATGATCAAAGAAGTCAATGACACAAACAAATATAAGTAGAATATACGCGAAGAGTCTCTCAAATAGAACTGGTTCTCTCTCTCACACACACAGACTCTTGTTTGTATACAAATTTTTCGAAATATGATATAATGAAATTTAATTAATAATTCAATTAGGGAAAGGTGATAAGATTAGATGAAATTATTCAAGTAGGATAAATAATATACAAACTGGATAATAATCTCAGTGCTTCTGCAATTGGTCACAGGGAATTTTTTAGCAACACCTTACACTTGGAGCAAAATATGTTAGAAAAAAGGTGCCTATGAGTGGAGCTGAGCATACCAGATCCCCTGGATCTTCACATCCTTTGTGGCCTTGGCACCCAAATCTGTGTCAGGTAGCTGGATGCTCTCTAGCACTCCAATCACCTCCCTTTTCTTGGGCTTGCTCTTGCTCCTCCTCGTCTCCTCTGCCTCCAGCAGGCAATGCCATCCCTTCCCTTTGGGTCCAAGAAAGACGAGCCTCAGTAGGATGGCACCAGAAACTATCCTCCACCCCTTCCCTTTGGATTGATGTAATGCAAGAAAACAAAGAATCAAAGGCAATCAAGGTTATATGAACAGTAGCCATCAACAATAACATATTTTTGGGGATTCGTAATGCTGATTGGTAGTGGTTTGTATACTTATAAATAGATATACAGATTAATAAGGCCTTGAAAGAGGTCTACTGGTGATTGAAATTAGGAACTAAAGCCCAGAAAACAAAGAGAATATCAAAACAAGAAGATGATAGATCAAAACAATGGAATGCATTAGATTATTTTGCACATAGATGAATGATCAGAATGAGATATTTTTCCATTATTTGGTCCAAAGCTCAAACATACTGAAAAAAAAGGCTTGATCATATGACTTTCTCTTGCTATTGGCGCAAAACCACTCAGAAAGACATTTCACCAATCTCAGTTCACCAGAAAAATGTTCACTATTCATGTGTCCATTAATGTATTCTTTGATTGAGGAGGAAACAATACAAAGAAGAAAAAATCCAGTTACATACCGTTTTGTAATGATAAAAAACATGGCAATTAGGAATGAAAAACTCAATGGTTGAAAGCCTTCTCTCTCTGCTTGGTCACTTGGGCATTTTAACTAACACTCGTGATGCCGTTAACTCCAACAAAAAAGCCCCAACCAAAAGAGTAGTCTTATGAATGATAAAACAAATAATCTAGGTAGCTTTGATCCATGGGCTGATTTTCCTCTTCTGGTTCTGGCTCATAGATGAACCTACGATCAATCACAACACAAGGGATGTGGGCTATCTTGATCCAATCTCGTCCTTGATCTTTCTTGCAGCGTTCTTTCAACAGAGGACAGTTTGCAATATGAAGTTGCTGGAGTGAGGGAGGAAGAGCATCCTCTGGAAAGGATTTGAACTTTTCACAGCAAAAGATGCGAAGTTCCAAGAGTGAGGGAGGCAGACCGTCATTTGGAAAGGACATCAGCTTTTCGCACCAACCAATTTTCAGAGTTTTAAGAGAGGAGAGGTATCGAAGGCCTTTGGAAGATAAGTATTCCAAATTCGGGAAGTTTGTGATGATGAGGCTGTTTAGAGAGGTAGGCAGCATCATCTCTTGAAAGGATACCAGATGCGGACATCCACCTCTAATTTGAAGATGTTGAAGAGAGGTAAGCCTGTGCAATCCCCACTCAAGCAAGGCCTCAGTTATGTTGCAATCTCTGACTTCAAGTGATGTTAAGTTGGTGGAAAAGACTTCGTCCGGAAAGGATACAATGCCTCGACATTTTACTAACCACAATTCTTGAAGAGAGGTGATGTTGTGTATGCAGTTGGGTAGGGCCTGCATATTCTCACAATTGATAATACGCAGCGTTCTAAGGTTGCGAGGGAGCAACCCTCTGTCCGGGAAGGAAACAAGAGTTGAGCAACTCATGATATCAAGAAGTTGTAGATGGCTAAGGTTGTGAATACCCATGGGTAAGGATTTAAGGTTTTTACAATCCGCAATAGAAATTTCTTCAAGAGACGAGCTGTGATGGAACGTTTTTGTCACTGACTCTAGCATTTTACAATTGTAAATAATGAGGCGCTTTAGAGTTGGAGGTAATTCTCCGCTAGATGTTAAGGATTTGAGGGATGGACACTCGCCAATATACAAGTGCTCAAGAAGAGATGTGATGCTACTGCAACTGTTGGTATCATCCTCATCCACCAAAATCACCATATTCTTGCAGTAACGTATCACTAGCCTCCTTAGAGTTAGAGGTAGGTGGCCTATTGCAATGTGTGTCAGCGAATCACATCCATCAATATAAATACGCTCAAGAAACATGCTACTATACACCACTACCTTGGATAAAGATTCCATGGGATTGCGTGTGGATGACATAAAGAAACTAGTTTTTGACATCCACGAACCAGCATTCCACGAAGACGGGGGAGGGGTTGTAGTAATCCCACATCATTTGACCATAAAGGCATTAGGCCCTCACAATTTTCAATATTTAGATCTTCTACATTCATAAACCCTTCTACTGGATATCTGAATTCTGAAATTGTTGAAAGAGATTTAAAGTTTAGTGAGGTAAAGTCCACCTTACTTGCGCGCACCACCCCTTTTGATCCTTCAATTTCTAGTTTGCAAAGCTCTGGAAAGCTTGAGATTGGAATGACCAATTGCTCACAACTTTCTATAACAACATTTTGAAGCGAAGGAAGGCGGTTTGGCAAGGTCCCCAACAGCTTGGGACAATTTTTAATAGAAAGCTCACGCAAGCGTGGGAACTCTCCATTAGGGCTCCAATTTTCCCATTCTTTCATATAGCTGAAACACAAAGTCTCCAAAGATCTAAAAGGTTGTGAGCAACCTTCCCCATAAAACTCATCACCAACATTTTGCACACCGGCCATGCCTTCAATAAAAAGATCTTTGAGTAATGGTAGTTGGCCAACAGCCGGCAATGATGTGCACTTTCTACAATTTTCAATCCTTAGGAGCAACATATTAGGAAATGATGGGCCTTTTAGCCAAGTTGTAAATTCTGGACCACCATAGTGCCTAATAGTAAGCTCTTTCAAAAATTTGTTTGGATGTAGCATGTTAAGTACATCTAATTCACTTGCTCTGTCTTTTAACTCATCAATGTTCCGACTCCATTCCAAACACAATGCAAAAAGATTGGGCTTTTCAATTAACTTAGCGTCTTTTGCATCCTTGGATTCAATGGCGTTTTCCAATTGTGAGATGATGAGTGTCCCTCGAAGATGCAACAAAGACCCTAGCTCTTTTAACACGAAGCAATTGTCTTTTCCAACAATTAGATTAGACAATGTCTGGAGGCTAGTTAATTTACCTATTTGAGGAGGCATTCCTTCTAGTTTATCTGCATTGAGAATGTTGAGGTGGCGCAAGTTAACTAGGTTCCCCAACTTTGAAGGCAATTCCTTGAGATAACGACATTTCTCCAATATCAACGTATGTAAGTTGCAAAGAGTGGTTGTTAATTCAGGCAAGCCTCTAATATTAGTGTAAGAAAGGTCAAGGTACCGTAGATGCTTTAAATCGCCAATTGAATTCGGTAGCTCAACTATGCAGTACCCACTTAAAGAGAGAACCCTTAAACACTTTAATTTTGGCAACAACTGGAGAGGAACATCATGAGTCAAATAACAACTCCTTAACGGAGGTAGCATAAGAGGCATGAAGGTACGTAGACATGTGAATTCAGAAAAAACCTCAAACTTTTTAAGGCCTTCAAAATAGTCACTGAGGTATGACAAATGCCGAACTTTTTTAGAAAAATTTCCTTTGTTGATGCCCTTAATTCTATCTTCCATTCTAAAGCATATATCTTTTGCAACCCATTGAGCTAAATCGTTGATGAGGTCATGCATCACAAATCGTGATTTCTTTGTACTTGATTGTTGGAAAAAGGACCTTGATAGCAGATCGCAAAAATACTGGCTACCCAAATCTTCCATTTGCTCATCCCCTTCTTGTTTCTGAATTAGACCTTCTGCCATCCATAATAGAACCAATTGCTGCTCTTGAAATTCATAGTCCTTGGGAATTATTGAACAATACGCAAAACATCTCTTTAAATGTGAAGGCAAATGGTGGTAGCTCAACATAAGAGCCGGAACAATTTCATTTTTCTCTTCTTGTATATTCCAAATCTTGCTCTCCAATACACGCTTCCACCCATCACGATCCCGTTCAGTGCGTAGGAGGCCTCCGAGGGTTTTTGCCGCCAAAGGCAAGCCCTTGCACCTTTTAACGATTTCCTCGCCAATATCTTGAAGGTTTGGATGTGCACTAAAATCGCTTGCACCCAATGCATGTTGGGTAAATAAAGACAAACAAGCATCATTTGATAACACGCAAAGAGTGACCAGTGCCATCGTTGAAGAAACTCCTCATTGCGAGTTGTGACGACAATTATACTTCCATAGCCCACAGGAAAGGAGCACGAGATAGTCCAAATCATGGTATTTCTCATTCCAAAGATCATCCAGAACTACTAGAAACTTCTTGCCTTCTAGTTTCTCCTTGAGTTTGACTTGCAACCAATTTTGATCCTTGCCATCACAATTCTCAGAGGTTAGAGATTGTAAAATTGTTTTTGTGACTCTCTCAGCATTGAAATCTTCAGAAACACAAGCCCATGATTTTATATCAAAAAGACCTTGCACTTTTTTATCATTGAATAAAAGCTGGGCAAGAGTTGTCTTTCCTATACCCCCCATACCGAGAATAGGAATCACTGAGAGTTGAGCATTCTTACATTTTTCACTCAGCAACAGTTCAAATAGAGCCTCTTCATCACGGTCCCTGCCATAAACATGCAGCTCAGTCACCACAGAAGTTGGTGCCATAGTCCTTGTTTTCCAATATGACCTCCCATCGGCAGTTCCTTTCAATAACCTCAATTCATCTTCTTGAATCACCAGATCATTGAATCGATTGGTAATTTCAGTGATCTTTGACTCTAGCCTAATGTTGATCTTAAGAGCATGTGGAGTCAAACCAGTACAGCAAGCAGGGATGAGGTTGCGTACCTTACTTGTGCTGGCTTGATTTTCTCCCTTCAATTGGCGTAGCAAAGCTTCCGTGGCAAATTCATCAAGTATGTCTTCCACATCATAAGCCAAGTCTCTAAGATCATCTACCCATTGCTTCACCGCCTTGTTAGTGTGTTGCTTTTCCTCGACATCATCAAGCACGGCCTGAATTCTTAACAACATTTTCTTCCACTTGCCCAGCTTTTCTCCAAGTCCCTTGTATCGACGTACAAAATTCAGCAACTCCGGAGACATCAATTTGTCAAACAGCACTTTGAGGAACGCAGTAAGGAAAATCTCTCCTACTGGCATGGCTTTCTTTGTGGAAAGGAATATTGAACAAGAAAGGATGCAAAGATAGTAAAGCTCTCAGCGCAGAAGTATTTGGTTTCTTCGGTGAAAACAATTAGAATCTGAAAAGTTGTAATTGGTGCTGTCTGTGGTATATTGCCCTCCCAGCCACGTACGAAAACAGTGTGGATGTTGAAAGTGGTGTCTGCATGTAAGATTATCTATGTAGTGGTTGGCACCGCTTGCTTGAAACAATCAAACAATGATATTATATATATTTGTGATGCCTCTACATATTAAAAAATCAAACAATGATTTCACAACTACTCCATTGTTGTTTCTCTTGACGATCGAAGACTTCTTTTTTCTTCTGGATTTAGTAATTACGAGTTCATCTTCTGATGCCTCTACTCTACTAGCTCTACATATTAAAATATATTCCTATTAGCAAATTAAAATATATTCCTATTAGCAATTCAATTGATCACAACTTTACTCTGCCTCGATCTGAGCATTATATTCTCCTCTTGAATCGATTGTCTTTTCTTTTCTCTTTGCTGTAATTACCTTCAGCAAAGAAAAAGCGAACCAAAATACAAACAAGAAAACAGAACAACAGGAAATCCTAAACTGGGAGAGGTGGATCCTTGGCATCTCGATTGTCTTATGAACGTGTCTTTTCTGACCATTTCAATAAAGAATGTAAAAAGGTTACTGGTTTTATGTGATTAAGCCTCATAGTCATAGATGCATCAAACAACATATGAGCTAAGCTACTTAGCTACTCACCCACCCTCCTTCTCAACATTATCTCGTTTCCCACCTTACTATCAATTATGAGCAACTTGCTCATAATTTTTTTGCTTGAGATGATGATTTGATAACCACCCACCCAAAGTTGACTTTTACGAATTGTCTGGAATAGTGTAGCATATTACGAGTTTTTTTTCTTTTACTTTTCATTTAATTTCTCATTTCCCCCTTTTTAAGTCTTGAAAAAAAAAAAAAATTATGTGATTGATCGACCGTGCTATTTACGGTGCATTTAATGTTATGGGAAAAAAAAATTGTGGAGGGTCAAAAAAGAAAATTTATTAGTGTCAATTATTTGTCTATATTATTTTATATTCTTTTACAAATTTAATAGATCAACTATGATATTTTGAGGATCCACCATTAACTTATGTGGGATCTACATAAGTCCACAAATCTAATGACTAATTTATAAGATTAAACGGGCAAAATATGAGCACAATGTTGACATCAATTATTTCTCGTAAGTAATGAGTTGTTTGGTGGCTTAATCTTGCTTCAAATATGTTTCAAATTGTTTGAATTATACACCTCAATTTCACGTAACGAGATTCTTGGTTGAGCTAATTTAAGAGTAAGAGATCATATTGGTTGGTGAGAATTGTTAAAAGGGTTCGTTCCTTTGAGTTCGTTGGTAGCTAACTAGAGTTGCTGTGTTTATGATGATGTTAAGATTAATTATTGTTGTCAAAATATGATACCAGAGGTTTATGACAACCTCTGCAATATTTATGCCTTTGTTTGGTCAAATAGAATTTGGTGTTAAAAGGACATCTGGGTTGCCGAATTGACCCTGACCTGAGTCTCTCCTTTTCCCTCCTCAGATACGGCAGTTTTGAGCGGTTGAGATGCTTTTACTCGTAGACTACCGAACAGGGCGTAAAAATTCAAACAAGAGGCTTGAAAACTTGAAAAGTGGGTTTTTTGTGTTGTGTCGGGTAAAGACTTGATAATATATATATATATATATATATATATATATATACATATATATATATTAAAAAAATATTTTACCATTTCTCCTTTGAAATTTGATCAAGAGATGTGTCTGCACAAGTTGTCGGTTTGTTCTAAATTTTATTTTGACACAAAACTTCCTAGAATTTCGGGTTTTTTCTTTTTTTTTTTTAGAAAAAAAAATAATAAAACTTTATTCATAATAAAAAATAGATATAAAATTATCATTTATCCCAAAAGTTAAAGATAAAAAGAATGAGTGAATTTAATCATTTAATTTATATTCTAATACTTAATTTCATTTTAATAAGTAAAGCAAAAACAAATTGAAATATGAGTTGAATGATGGAGACAAAGTTCGACTTCAAATCTTTTTCATGATATGAGTCGCTGTGTTTATCGATTTCTGACTTGTCAAAAAAAAAAAAAAAAAGAGGTGTGAAAGAGGCTTCTAGAGCATTGGAGAAGCTAACCAAGTCGTCTCACTGTGGCTTTATTCATGAAAAAATTAGAAGTGAAACATCGTAATATGTAAAAGAAAATAAGAAGGGTGATAGTTTTGAAGGAACTTTAATAAAGCATGTGATAAAATGATAGTCTATCTCAACGTGCTTTCTTATATTTGGTGCAGAAAATTATAGTTTTCATTTTCTTTTCAATTGATGGGTAGAGTATGAGCTAAAAAACAATTGAATCATGTTTTCTTTTCATATCATTCTTTTTTTTCCTTGATTCATGTTATAATTGAGATAAGAATACAAGTGATTGTTCGTGCGTTTAAAGGAAGATCCTTGAGCTTAGAGACAATTTACAAAGCTCCTAGAGCAAATAATTAACTACCACACTTAGAGCCTCGAGAACTGTTGATGCAGAGAAATTAAAAAATAGACCATAAAACAGGGCAAACAAAACTAGGGAACAATTAGGAAAAGTCAACATAGTGAAAGGACCAAGCAATTCAAGGTCTTTGAGATCTATTTCTATACTACATTATTTGGCGAGTGTTAAGCATGAATATCACATTACCTTCCACCTTTGAGTAATTTCGGTCAAAAAGTTATCTCAAGAGAACACTTAAAATGGTAGTTCAATCAATGAGAGACCACGGCACATAAAATGGAAGTCATTAATTTGAATTTCCTTTCCCTCTCCACATGCAGACATGGAAAATTAAACACCCCACCCCAACCCCCCCCCCCCCCAAAAAAAAAAAAAAAGACTCAAAGTATTCTTAGTTTCAGATCAGTTACCTACTGAGTTGTGAAAACTTAAAACTATCAAATAAATTTACATATAAATAATGCATCACACCATGGGCTATGAAAAAAATAACAAGTCTAGTGAGTTTTGAGTCCAGCTCTGAATCTGGGATTTATTTTGCAGCAAAAAAAAAATCCACATGAAGAGAGCCCAAGGAGTAGGGGTAGAGAACCATTTAATCTACGGGATGAAACCAAAACCGGGGTTTGAGCTTTTGGAGTTGATTGGCTTTTAGAGTGATTTTACTTTTGAAGAGACATTTGCATCTGTCTATGAAGAGTAAAGGAAGTAATTACAAATCTTCTACCAAACTTGGAAGCTGTTTTTACATATATATGACATCTCAATAATGGCTCTGGTTCTTGATGCGCTTTTGATAACAGTTGAATAAACAAGCTCCATACTCGATGTTGGGAGCTTCCCCTTTTGAAAAGAACCAATCCATGCACTTTTCAACAAGTGGTCGGAACTTATAAAGACATTGAAAAAAATTAAAAGTGACACAATCCTCAAATTTAAGGCTTCCAACTCTATGTTCACTTTTACATTTTTAGTTTGCACTTGAAACACTATCTTCATAATCAGTATAATAATTACCACCACCATTCATTTTAGTTTACTACACTTTTATTGGAATTAAACTCTCCACCTTTTTTTTTTCTTTTCATTATATATAGGAACTAAATGGCTTAAAAAACTCCATTAAAATAAAGTTGGGGTGCAGACAAGATTGCAAACAAGGCTCTCATGGAAAATAGAATTCTTTGAGCGTCTTGACGGCAAATGGCACTTGCATGGATGACAAGTACAACACTTTTGGTTGCCATTTTGCTTACTGAATTACACCAACACAAACTTACACAAAGTAATGTCCATGCCACTCCATCAATTGTTTTGGGTGGTAGAGAACCATCGGATCTACCGAATGAAACCAAAATGGGCGTTTGAGCGTTTGGAGTTAGTTGGCCTTTAAAGTGGTTTTATTTTTGGAGAGACATTTAAGGTGCCTAATATTGTGTATGGGTCGCTTTAAAATGAGAGTTTTAAGAGTATTTATTTCAAATTGTTTCAAAGAAAATGTTTAAGCCATTAACATCTGTTTAAACAAAACGAAACATTGCTAAAAAATTAAAAAAAGGAAAAAAGAAAAGACACATATCAAATTCCCTATCTCAAACTTCTATGAGACAATTGCTTTCAAAGCCATCGGATTCGGACTGTAGCGACCTGCATGGTTTTGTTCAACCACTCCACAGAAAATGTAATACAAAAACTACATAATCAAGAAGTTTTTAGTAGATGAATCTAACTCATAATCAAATAAGATTAACATACTCTCAATCCCCCAAAAAAATACTGGATAAATTTGTACACAAACAAGCATGAGAGAGAGAGAGAGAGAGATTGAACAAAAAAAAAAATCAGTTCTATTTGAGAGACTCTTTGTGTATATTCTATTTATATTTGTTTTTGTAAAAAGTCATGATGTATCATATTTGTGCAAAAGTACCAGATCCCCTGGATCTTCGCATCCTTGGGGTAATTGGCACCCAAATCTGGATGCTCTTAAACACTCCAATCACCTCCCCTGTCTCGGGGTAATTGGTGACACTCAGGGATTACCTTCTCCTTAGTGAGCTCCTCCTCGCCTCCTCTGCCTCCAGCAGGCAATGAGCTCCGGTGGGGAATTCTTGTTCACACCCTCGGCTTTGACGGTGAAAGAAGTGGGCTCTAGGCAATTCGCTTTGACGGTGGAAGTCCACACCTCTTACAATCTTCAATTTAACACCTAAAAACGTCAGGATGATCTAAAACAATTAATGGCAATCATAACTTTTCACACAAACAAATATAAACAAAATATACAAAAGGAGTCTCTCACATAGAACTGATTTTTTTTTCAATCTCTCTCTCTCTCACACACACTCACGCTTGTTCGTATATAAAATCTTCGAAATATGATATAATGAAAAAAAACAAATACATATTAGAGTATGACATATAAACTACAAGCCTGTTTGTCAATCAATATTCTTTTCCCTCCAATAAGATTATATGGGACAGTGACCCAAGATGTTATTCATTATTCAAATTTTAATTGATGACACAAATGCAATGGAATGCATTAGATTATTTCGCACATTTCACCAATCTCAGTTCACCAGAAAAATGTTCTTGTGTCTACTAATGTATTCTTTGATTGAGGTGGAAACAATACAAAGAAGAAAAAAATTCAGTTACATACCGTTAACTCCAACAAGAATAGTCGCAGGTCACCAAACTAGCAAGAACAGCAAGAGGGTCTTCCCAACGCCAACATTCAGAAGACAATCAAAGGAGCCTCCCATTCTGGGATGGAGACCAAGAATGCATAGGAAATCAAAGAAGAGCCCCAACCAAAATGCAACCAAAAGAGTTGTCTTACAAATAACAAAAAATATGCTCTAGGTAGCTTTGATCCATGGGATGATTCTTTTCTGGTTCTGGGTCATAGATGAACTTGAGATCAATATAACGCAAGGAACATGGGATGATGCATCATCTCTTGAAAGAATACCAGATGCAATTTAACATATTAGCTTCTTAACGCCCTGGACGAGATATATTAGCTTCTTAAGGCCACTCTTCTTACAATTTGCAATTTAACACCCAAAAATGTCACATAAATAGAAATAGTCTCTCAAATAGAGCTGTTTTTTTGTTCAATCTTCGTCTCTCACCCACACACGCTTAAATTTAGCTGCATATAAATTTTTCAAAAATATGATATAATGAACAATTCAAATGCATATTACAGATGTGAAATAGACTACAAGCTAGTTAATCAATATTCTTTTGCCTCCAGTCAGATTGCAGAGAGATGTAATGTGAATCAACAGCAAAGAATAATATATATTATTCATTAATTCAAAAAGAATTCAATAATACCCCAATTTCCTTTTCTATGTCCATTTGGATGCTCAACATCTCCAACGATTGTAAAAGTTCCATGAGCAGTGAAAACTACCTCTTCATATTCATAATCTTGATCTTGGCATAATCCCTTCACCTTCTTCATGGTTACCTATATATGTCCAGATAAAAATGCCATCAATGTCCAAATTGAAGAGTTCATCTTCTGATACCTCTGCATATTAAAATATATTCTCCTATTAGCAATTCAATTGATCACAACTTTAATTACTCTGCCTCGATCTCGATCTGAGCATTATAATCTCCTCTTGCGCACATGTGTCAAGAAATCTGTCTCCTATTTTCCTTTCTCTTTGATTCAGTGACATGCTTTGGAGTCCATCACAACTGGACACGTTGAATCAACCAAATGGATCCATGAGCAAGAGCCGAGTGCCTAGATTAGAAGAAAGTTGGTTTGAAAATGTTCTATAAATAATGTAAAAAGGTGGCTGGTTTTATGTGATTAAGCCTCATAGTCATAGATGCATAAAAGCATATAAGTTAAGCTACTCACCCACCACCCTCCTTCTCAACATTATCTCATTTCCCTCCTTACCATCAGTTATGAGCAACTTGCTGTTTAGTATTCAATTGTTTAAGAACATTTTTCTTTCTTTCTGGCCTTCTGGGCAATAGTTTAAGGGCGACGTACGTGCTTACCACCACTTTTGGCTTCTTCATTGCCATACCATAAGAAAGTGGTGGTACCAATTGATCAAAATTAGTGGCCGGGGGCAAATAACTTATTAAGAAAAAATATTTAAAATAATTATTAAATATTTTATATCAATAACTAGTCTAACGATGAATTGGAACGTTAATATTGTGTAATAATTGCAAGATAAATAATAATTTAAAATTTTCATATTAGAAAAAAATAAATAAAAAAAAGTATTTTCAAAAGAAGTTGCTTAATTATTAGTATTCAATAGTTTATGAGCCTCCTTCGTTTTCTATCGTAGGCAGTAGTTTAAGAGCAACTTGCTTATCACCACATTTTGCTTGTTCATTCCGAGACAATGAATTGAGCATTTTTTTTGTCACTATTTTTTTTTTTTTGTAAGTATTTTATTAGTATTCATTAGTTTACAAGCAACTTTGCTTTTCATGTTCTAGTATCGGAAGTCACACATAGGTTAGCCAATTGGTAAAGTCACAGTTTTGACTATAGTTTTGTATTGGCTATGGTTAAGATTTGACAAAGTTTTGTTACTCTGCGTTGTATAAGTTTCGTGCTTTTGACTTATACTTTAATGAGATAAGTATATTTTAAAAAAAAAACTAAAAAACTAAAAAAACTTTGCTTTTCACTATTCTTCTATTTTTTGCTTGAGATGATTGTTAGAATATATTATTCTCTAGGTTTATTGTCTTTCCTATTAGAGTTTATTTTAGAATATATTATTCTCTAGGTTTATTGTCTTTCCTATTAGAGTTTATTTCCTACCTTAATTAGTTTAGGATTTCTTGTCTGTCACTCTTAATCTTTCTATATATTGAGGTCTATGTAATCATCTTAACATATCAAATATAAAAGAAATGTAGTCCTTATATTTGCTTCCGCTCTCTCTCTTCTCCCTCTCATTCTTCCGCTCATATATTCCGCTTATTTATTATTTTAACATAGTATCAGAGCCACTTTCTTGTGGCCTTCAACATCCTTGTGTTTCCTCGTGTTCCGTCCAACAATCTCAATGCTTAAGTCCACCGCCACGCTCCGCCCAAAGCTCTTTGCCCGTTCAACATCACGCGCGTCACGCACTGGTCAGGTTCGGTGTGCCGATCTGATAACCGCCCAAGTGGGCCCAATTTCCTTTTTATGTTTTGGCCCTAGTCGGCCCAAGCCCGTTGTCGGCCCTTTTGAAGAAGAAGAAGAAGTGGTCTGAGAGACCACATCATGCGCGCCACGCTCCGGTCAGGTTCAATGCGTCGATCTGATAACCGCCCAAGTGGGCTCATTTTCCTTTTTATTTTTATTTTTGGCCCAAGTCGGCCCTGGCCCGTTGTCAACCCTTTTGAATTTTGGCTCCTTGTCAACCTTGGCCCGTTGTCAGCCCATTGTGAAGTTTGGCTCATTGTCAACCCTGGCCCGTTGTCAGCCCGTTATGGAGTTTGGCCTGTTGTCGGCCATTTTGGATCTGCATTCACCTGCCGCCATCATTGGCCGCCTGCTAACCTCTATCTTCTCCGGCAGCCTCCACCATCTACGAACCATTCCTCGCCTCCGCCACCGTCGTCATCATAGTTTCAAATTTCAAACTCAAGGTTGCAGAATATTCCACCTTAAGTTTGAGGGGGGATGTTAGAATATATTATTCTTTAGGTTTATTGTCTTTCCTATTAGAGTTTATTTCCTACCTTAATTAGTCTAGGATTTCTTGTCTGTCATTCTTAACCTTTCTATATATTAAGGTCTATGTAATCATCTTAACATATCAAATATAGAAGAAATGTAGTCCTTATATTTGCTTCTGCTCTCTCTCTTCTCCCTTTCATTCTTCCGCTCATATATTTCGCTTATTGTTTATTTTAACAATGATGATTTGACGACCACCCACCCAAAGTTGACTTTGACAAAGACTCAAGGAATAGTGTAGCAAATTATTAGTTTTTTTTTTCTTTTACTTTTCATTTAATTTCTCATTTCTCCCTTTTTCCGTCTTGAAAAAAAAATAATAAAAAAAAATTATGTGATTGAGCTACCGTGCTATTTACGGTGCATTTAATGTTATGAGAAAAAAATTGTAGAGGGTAAAAAAGAAAAATTATTGGTGTCAATAATTTGTATATATTATTTCATATTTTTTTACAAAGTTAATAGATCAATCTTGAGATTTTAAGGATCCACCATTGACTTATGTGGAGTCTACATAAATCCACAAATCTAATGGCTAATTTATAAGATTAAATGGACAAAATATGAGCACAATATTGACATCAATTATTTCTCATAAGTAACAAATTGTTTGGTGGCTTAATCTTGCTTCAAATATGTTTTAAATTGTTTGTGTCAGGGAGTTGTACGTAGGAGAGTGAGAACCATAAGAGAAGGAAGCATTGCTGCATGTGTGAATTGTTAGAACTATTACAATTAGTTCAGTAATTGTTAGAGTTAGTTGTAAATAGTTATAACTGAATTGTCTTAATGGTTAAGCCTATATAAGGCTGATTAAGTGCAAGGAGGAGGGATCTTTTTGAGAAGTGATAATCATTGTATGGAGATTAGCCATCTCGAATTGGCCAAGTTGTTTCAATAATAAGAAGAAGTTCATTTCATTCTCAAATTTCACTCTTTCTCTTTCATTTTCTTCCCTGTCCAGTAACTTTCATATTACAAGTGGTATCAAAACCATTTGTTTTCTTTTATGAAAACTAGATCAATGGGGCAAGATTTTGATTTGGTGCAATTGAGGAAGGACTTGAAGCAGTTGCAGGTTGATTCTATGGCTCGAGATCAACAGTTCCAGGTTGATTCTATAGCTCGGGATCAACAGTTCCAGGAGATGAATAAAAGACAAGATCGTATGGAGGTGAAGCAAGATCGTTTGGAAGTGAAGTGGGATGAGCGGTTTGATCAACTGCTGAGTTGCATGAAGGAATTGAAAAGGGCACCAGAACAGAAGGATAAAAGTGTATCTTTTGATTCCATGGAGGTTAATTTTGGTTCAACTTCCAAAGGAGGATATCATGCAGGAGATGGTGGAGGAGTGCATGCTGGAGATGGATTCCACACTAAGTCCATTAGATTGGAGTTTCCAAAATTCGATGGGGAGGATCCACTGAATTGGTGTTACAAGGCTGAACAGTTCTTTGATCACTACTCTACACCAGAAACTCAAAGGCTAAAGATTTCTTCATTTCATATGGAAGGTACAGCTCTAATTTGGTTTCAAGAATTACATAAATTGAATTCTTTTTCTACTTGGGATGAGTTTGCTAGAGCTTTACAAACTAGATTTGGTGCGGGGTCTTATGATGATCCAATGGAAACATTATCTAAGTTGAAACAAGGGGGATCTTTGGAAGAATATAAAAAACAGTTTAAAGTTTTAGCCAATAGAGTGGCTGATTTGCCTGAGACACATAAATTGAGTTGCTTTATGGGGGGGTTAAAAGATGAAATTAGATTGGCAGTAAAAATGTTTAAACCCAAGGTTTTAGTGGATGCTTATGCTTTAGCCAAAATCCAAGAGGATTATATGTTCAATTTTAGAAAGAGCACTAAACCCCAATGGAATGTACTCCCTTATAATAATGTTGCGAGAAGTTTTGGGGGAGAGAATAAGGGGACAGGTTGTTTGGAGGAAAAACTAATCTCTTTCCTCAACAAAGGAGTTTTGAGAATACTATGAATGGGAACAACCAGAACAAGGTTAATCATTCTGTTTACTGTAAGGCAGTGGTACCAGTGCAGAAAATCTCTAATGCTGAAATGTTAGAAAGGAGAAAGAAGGGATTATATTACAACTGTGATGCTAAGTGGAGCCATGGCCATGTGTGTGCTTCACCAAGATTGTTTTTGATTGAGGAGATTGAAGAGATGGTGGACAAGTTGAAAGAGGTTGAAGAGGAACCAGATCCAGGTGATTTTTTTTTTAGAAGAATTTCCTGAAATTTCATTGCATGCCATTATTGGAAATCCTACTCCTAAGACTATGAGGATTGTAGGTATGATAAAAAATCACAAGTAATAATTTTGATTGATTATGGTAGTACACATAATTTTTTGGATCAAGAAAGGTTTAAGGGAATGGGAATGCAGCCTGTGGTTTATGAATCTATCAAGGTTAAGATAGCTAATGGAGATGAGATTGTGAGTCTTGGTAAATGTAAAAAAACAAAAGTTAAGTTGCAAGGTTATACTTTTGTCGTTGATCTTTATATTTTACCTCTGGCTGGTTGTGATATGGTACTTGGTATTCAATGGTTGAGGACTCTAGGGCCTACATTGTGGGATTTTCTTAATCTCACTATACAATTTGTGTATGAGGAGAGAACTTGTTTGTTGGAAGGGTTGGCTGCTAATTTGAATGTTAGTATAAAAGATGATGAATCTTTTACACTAAATAGAGGTGAAAACAAGGGTGTCTTGTTACAGTTGCTGGGTGATGAGATTATACAGGAGCAGGGGAATGGTGATGAGAGAAATCAAAGCAAGAAAGTTGGACCTATGGTTCAATTATTAGAAGAATTTGCTGACATCTTTGCAGATCCTAAGGAGCTGCCTCCTAAAAGATCTCATGATCATGCAATTCATTTGAAGGAGGGTGCACAGCTTGTTTCAGTGAGGCCATACCGATACCCTTTTTACCAAAATGAGGAGATAGAAAAGATTGTTAAAGAGTTGCTGCAGTCTGGAGTGGTTAGATGTAGTCAGAGTCCCTTTCTTCTCTAGTTTTACTTGTGAGAAAGGCAAATGGCAGCTAGAGGATGTGTATGGATTATAGAGCCTTGAATCAAGTAACTATCAAGGACAAATTTTCTATACCAGTTGTGGATGAGTTGTTAGATGAATTGTGGGGAGGTAAATGGTTTTCTAAATTGGATTTAAAATCTGGTTATCATCAGATTAGGGTGGTTGAGGAGGATATCCATAAGACTGCATTCCGCACTCATGAGGGTCACTATGAGTTTTTAGTGATGCCTTTTGGCCTTACTAATGCTTCCTCTACTTTTCAAAGCCTTATGAATCAAGTTTTTAAACCTTTTCTCAGAAAATTCATCTTAGTTTTTTTTTTTTATGATATTATGGTTTTTAGTAAAGATTTAGAAACTCATAAGCAGCATATAGGAATCACTTTGGAATTGTTGAGGAAGAATCAGTTATATGCTAGAATGTCCAAGTGTAAGTTTGGTTGTGAGGAAGTGGAGTATCTTGGTCATGTGATTTCTGCTACAGGGGTTAAGGCTGATCATGAGAAGATTAAAGCTATGGTGGATTGACCTTTTCCTAAACCTCTTAAGTCCTTAAAAGGATTTTTGGGACTCATGGGTTACTATAGGAAATTTATTAAAGGGCATGGATCTATTGCAGGGCTGTTGACATCTATGTTGAAGAAAAATGCTTTTTCTTGGGATGAATCAGTTGTGGAAGCATTTAACAGACTCAAGGCTGCCATGACAACAGCTCCTGTTTTAGCACTTCCTAATTTTTCACAACCATTTGTGATTGAATGTGATGCTAGTGGCATGGGGATTGGGGCAGTTTTAATGCAATCTAGCAGACCAATTGCATTCTTGAGTAAAGCCTTAAGAGGAAAAGCTGTTCATATGGCCACGTATGAGAAGGAATTGTTTGCTTTAGTGACAACTATTCAAAAATGGAGGCTTTATTTGCTTGGCAGACCATTCATTGTCAAAACAGACCATCAAAGTCTAAAGTTTCTTTTGGAACAGAAGGTGGGAACCCCTTTTCAGCAGAATGGATTACTAAGTTGATTGGTTATGACTTTACAGTGGAGTACAAAAAGGGAGTGGAGAATAGGGTGGCAGATCCCCTATCAAGAAGGGATGATTGGGAACCTGAGATGACTTTATCACTATTGTCCATACCTATTGTCAGTTGGATAAAAGAATTAAAAGTTGAATATGAAACTAATATGCAGCTAAAGGCCTTATTGGAGCAATGGAGGAAAGGGGAGTTAGATCCAGAAAAATTTATCCTTAGGGATAACCTGCTGTTTTATAAATGGAGGATTTATATTGGGAGTTCTCAAACCATAAGAGCACAAGTCTTGCAATTTGTGCATAGTGACCTGATTGCAGGCCATTCAGGGTTTGAGAAAACATTACAAAAGGCCAAGAGGGATTTTTACTGGAAGGGAATGACTACTGATTTGAAGAAGTTTATTAAAGAGTGTGAAGTTTGTCAGCAATCTAAGTATAAGAATGTGTCTCTTGCTGGCTTGTTGCAACCTCTTCCTATCCCTAGCAAAGTTTGGGCTGATGTGTTTATGGATTTTGTAGAAGGACTACCAATTTCTGAAAGAAATCAATGGTCTTGGTGGTGGTAAACAAATTGTCTAAGTATGGCCATTTTGTGGCTCTTTCACATCCATATACAGCCATTAAAATAGCTCAAGTTTTTGTTCAAAATGTCATCAGATTACATGGAATGCCTACTTCCATTGTTTCAAATCGAGACCCTATTTTCAATAGTGTCTTTTGGAGGGAGTTATTCAAGTTTCAAGGTACTACTTTGAAATTTAGTACTAGTTATCATCCTTAAACTGATGGGCAGACTGAGATTGTTAATAAGTGTGTGGAGACTTATTTGAGGTGTTTTGTGCAAGAGAGGCCTAAGTAGTGGATGTCTTGGCTGTCATGGGCTGAGTATTGGTATAATACTACTTGGCACTTTTCAATTAAAATGACACCTTTTGAAGCTGTTTATGGGACACCTCCTCCAAGGTTGCTCTCTTACATTCTAGGAACAACAAAATTAGAGGCTATAGATGAAGTTCTTAGACCCAGAGAACAGATTTTGTCCTTGTTAAGAAGCAATATGCAGCAAGCTCAACAAAGGATGAAGAGGTATGTTGATTTGAGAAGATCAGAGAGAGAGTTTGAGGTAGGGCAGATGGTGTATCTCAAGCTGCAACCCTATAGACAACAATCAGTAGCCACTAGAAGATTTTTGAAGTTATCTCCTAGGTTCTATGGTCCATTTCAGATCATTCGTAAGGTGGGAAAGGTAGCCTATGAGTTAGATCTTCCATTAGCTGCTCGAATTCATCCTGTTTTTCATGTGTTTCAACTAAAGTTGAAGCTTGACAGCATGAATTTTCTTCTTCCTAAACTACCTCCAGTAGATGTGTAAGGGGTCATTCAACCAGAACCCTTGAAAATTCTGGCTAGAAGAAGTAAGAAACAAGGTAATCAAGCAATTACTGAAGTTTTGGTTCAGTGGGTTGGCCAAACTATAGATGATGCTTCTTGGGAGGAGTTGTTTGCTTTACAACAAGCTTATCTGCACCTTGTGGGCAAGGTGCTTTAAAGGGAAAGGCTATGTCAAGGAGCTGTACGTAGGAGAATGAGAACCAGAAGAGAAGGAAACATTGCTGCATGTGTGAATTGTTAGAACTGTTACAATTAGTTCAGTAATTGTTAGAGTTAGTTATAAACAGTTGTAACTGAATTGCCTTAATGCTTAAGCCTATATAAGGCTGATTAAGTGCAGGGAGGAGGGATCTTTTTGAGAAGTGATAATCATTGTATGGAGATTAGCCATCTCGAATTGGCCAAGTTGTTTCAATAATAAGAAGTTCATTTCATTCTCAAATTTCACTCTTTCTCTTTCATTTTCTTCCCTATCCAATAACTTTCATGTCACATTTTGAACCATACACCTCAATTTCAAGTAACGAGATTCTTGGTTGAGCTACTTTAAGAGTAGGAGATTCATATCGGTTGGTGAGAATTGTTAAAACGGTTAGTTCCTTTGAGTTCATTGGTAGCTACTTAGAGTTGATGTGCTTATGATGATGTTAAAATTAATTATTGTTGCAAGTGTGAGAGAGGCTACTAGAGCTTTGGAGAACCAAAGTTCTGGAAAGTTTAAACATTTCTGCATTTGGTATAGAAGTAGTTTGTAAATCTTAGACACCAAACTAGGGAAATCATAACAAGATTACCATTACTTACACTCCTACCCACTTTAGTTCCAAGATGGCTCCCTAAAGAAATAAACCTTTAAACTCCCCATTTGCCAGTTGGCATACTTGATTATATGATTGTGTGTCTGCAAAAGAGAGGTTTGAAGAAGTAAGAAACATTGCACCAGGTTTGAATCCATAGCAGGTTTAAAAGAAACAACTATTTAATCACAAAAGGCCACTCAATTGGTACGCAAAATCCTTCAACAATATAAGAAGTTGAAGAAATTTGGCTACTCCAAATGAGATTTTAATGGAAGTTGTACAAGCATGAATCTGTGAGTAATAGCATGAACACCAGAATTCAATTAATTAGCAATTCATACCAAAGGTGTTACCAAAGTTGGTCCATGTTTCAGCATGAATGGACTACTCACTCTCAGCAATACCAATCACCTCAATTGACGTTCATCTGTTGATTTTTCCATTTTGATTTCCTCGTCAGATTGAGTAACTTAAACAACTGCACGAACAACTGCAACAACTCTGCATTGACAAAAACTGTGGGGCTTGATGTATCCATGTGCTGAAAATTGACAATCATCGTAAACCAATGTCAGATCAGTTAGTTTGATCTTACATTAATTAGATATCTTATTTCACATATTGGTTGAATAGATGTCAACGAGGCATGCCCTCGATCAACAATTTTTTTTGGGAGATAAGAATACAAGTGATTGTTCGTGGGTTTAAAGGAAGATCCTTGAGCTTAGAGACAATTTACAAAGCTCCTAAAGCAAATAATTAACTACCACACTTAGAGCCTCAAGAAGTGTTGATGCAGAGAAATTAAAAAATAGACCATAAACAGGGCAAACAAAACTAGGGAACTATTAGGAAAAGTCAACATAGTGAAATGACTAAGCAATTCAAGGTATTTGAGATCTATTTCAGTACTACATTATTTGGCTAGTCTTAAGCATAAATATCACATTACCTCCCACCTTGAGTAATTTTGATCAAAAAGTTATTTGAAGAAAACACTCAAAAGGGTAACTCAATCAGCGGGAGATCACGACACATGAAGTAGAAGTCACTAGTTTGAATCTTATTCCCCTCTTCATGTGCAGACATGGAAAATTAACACCCTCCCACCAAAAAAAAAAAGACTCAAAGTATTCTTAGTTTCAAATCAGTTACCTATTGATTTGTGAAAACTTGAAACTATCAGAAAAATTTACATATAAATAATGAGTCCCCACCATGGGCAGTGAAAAAAATAACAGCAAGCCTAGTGAGTTTTGAGTCCAGATCTGAATCTAGAATTTATTTTGCAGCAAAAAAAATTCACACAAAGAGAGCCCGAGGAGTAGGGGTAGATAACCATTGAATCTATGGGATGAAACCAAAATGGGTGTTTGAGCATTTGGAGTTGATTAGCTTTTAGAATGATTTTACTTTTGAAGAGATATTTACATATGTCTATGAAGAGTAAAGGAAGTAGTTACGAATCTTTTACCATACTTGGAAGCTCATTGGTTTTACGTATGTATGACATCTCAATAATGGCTTTGGTCCTTGATGTGCTTTTGATGACAATTGAATAAACAAGCTCCATACTCGACCTTTTGAAAAGAACCAATTCACACACTTTTCAACAAGTGGTCGGAACTTATAAGGGCATTGGAAAAAATTATAAGTGACACAATCCTCAAATTTAAGGCTTCCAACTCCATGTTCACTTTTACATTTTTCAAGTTCCTCTAGAAGGCAATAATATAATATGTCAACCCGACGTTGATGATTTAGTCAAGAGGAATCAAGAAGGCAATTGGGAAGTAAAGAGGTGCAGAGAGAGGTTTGGGTAAGATCATTAGTTTGCACTTGAAACACTATCTGGATAATCAACTCCATTACTACCACCATACTTTTTAGTTTAGTACACAAACAATTTATTGGAATTAAACTCTCCACCTTTTTCTTCATTATATATAGGAACTAAATGCCTTAAAAAACTCCATTAAAATAAAGACGTTTTAATTTGTTTCTTCATTTATTCTTAAAAGGAGTTCTTTAAGTTTCTAAGTGGTAGCTCAATCGGTTGATAACATTTCAGTTGATTAACTTTTGGTCAATAATAGAGAATACAAATTTTTAAAGTTATATTCAGTAATATTTTTGTGATGATACCAAAAGAGAGCATGTAATTTGGCTCAGCTGTATCCAATCACCTTCCTTCGTAAGTTATAACCCTCAATTACTCGGAGAGACCCCTCAATTACTTGGTTATTTGTCTATTAATTTATGGAACCAACCACGTTGCTTCTCAAGTGTCTCAAATATTTGTCTATTTTCACTTCAAAAAAATAATATTTGTGCACTTTATCGTTCCTCTAAAGCAATGTCCACGAAATTATTCTGTTCCTTTCCCTTCTAGTTTGATTTAATATTTGTTCCTTTCATTTTGGAGAGCACAAATCCATGAACTTTTTAAAACAAGAATAAACTTTGATGTCACTACCCTCAACAAGTGATTGGAGCTTATAAGGGCACTAAAAAAATAAAAAAAATTATAAATGACACACTCCTTAAATTTAAGGCTTTCAGTTCCATATTATGTTTTACACTTTCCAAGTTCCTTTTGAAGGCAACAATATATAAACTTTTACAAAGGCTTTTACTCAATCAACGTATGACTCCTGGAAAAAGTCAATTAGTGCACCCATAAAATGTAGAATTTAAAAGAATAATGGAAGAGTGTTGATCAAAATATAGAATTAATATATTATAGCTCAAAGCCTCCATTTAAAAGGCAACTTGAGAGAATCTACTGGCACAAAATGAGTAATTAGCATGTAAAATTTGAAATTTTATGGGTCATGGCCCCTTCATTACCTTTTCCATTTTTCTTTGTTGTGATGATAACCCAATCACAGGCCACCTTCTAACATTTCTTTCCTCTAAATAGAAAAAAATAATAAAAAAAAATAAAAAAACTAATGCATTTTAATTTCCCAATTACTCTAAATTGAATCCCAAATAACCTCAACTAAACATTCAAGCATTTGTAGACATCAATTTTACAACAGAACATGCAATTTGAAGAACTTGCAACTAGACCAGAAAACTGTAATTATTTACTTTATTTGTTCATTCCAATACAACTGAAAAATCAACTTAAATAAACATCATCACAAGAGATGTCAGATCTCAAATGAACTACAATCAAGTTTCTTCTCATTGCTTCGGCTCATACATTACAAAAGAATTTACACTAACAACACCATTGAGAGTTCTCATTACACATGAAAAACTTAGGACTCAACGTTTTAAACATTTGTCATGAACCACAAAGCAGAGATCCCACTTATTCATTGTTGCTATTTTCCACAAGCATAGGCACCATAACTCTAGTGAAATCTATATGGCCCAATCCCAATTGTTTGCTGTAAAAAGTAAAAAAGAGAGCCTGCAATTTTACTCTGCTGTTTCCAATCACCTTCCTACATGTCCCTCAATTACTGCCCCTTGGTTCTTCTCAAAAGCTTTTCTACAGTACATACACAAATTGCTTTCACCAACAAGCTTCAGAACCTAGAAATCCTTGTTTAGTTCGAGGGAATCCACAAACTCAGTTGCCCCAAACAAATTGAAATATATTCCTACCAGCAATTGAATTGATCACATCTCCTCTTGTGCACCTATGCCCCCCTCCTAGTAAAAAACAGATGGCGGAAGCCAAAGTGAGATAACACTCTTTCAACAGCACTTATTGACTTGCTCGTATAAAGTTTAAAAAAAAAAATGAAAAAAAAAAATCATACTCACAAGAAGAGAGTAGGCATGGGCACAAGTGTCGGGTACAAATCCAAACAGCGATGGCGATCTCCTCTGTAACCTGTGGGACCTGCATTGAAAAGTTAAGGACACTAACAAAAAAATCCACTTTTTCATCTTAAATATATACCAAGGGGCTGTAGACAGATGTAAACCACATTCACGTACATTTTCCTATGGTTCTTTTGTTGCTAAAAACTCAAAAACAAAAACAAACTTAAGGTTCCAATATATTTGAGGATAAGAACACACCCAGAAATAGATAGATCAAAATTTGAGGCAATTTCACATGTCTAGGATAATTGTTAAACATGACACATATTCTAACCGAAACATCACCTGCTTCTAGCCGATAACAAAACATGATGAAGTCAGAGTTGTTGTAATGTGAATCAACAACAAAGAATAATTATACTTTGATCGGTTCAAAATGAATTCAATAATACTTCAAGTTCCCTTTCTATGTCTATTTGGATGCACAACATGTCTACAGCAGTAAAACATACCTCTTCATATTTATAATCATTGTCTCATCTTGGTATAATCCCTTCATGTTCTTCATCCTTACTGACCTTACCTATGTTGTTCAATAGATGATGATAAAAATGTAACTAGATGAAATCAATTACATTTTTTAAGCAATGAATAAACCAGAAAAATAAGGGAGGAAATATTACCATCAGTATTCTTTCGTGATCAACATTTTCAACATTGAAAACTTCGGCTTCAACCTACGAGGGTGTGATTCCATATTATCGGACAAAAAGTACATATGCTCCTAGTTTGGCGTTTAGGCTCGGAGTTTGGGATTTACAAGGTTCTTCCTCTTTTTTCACAAGCCAATAAAAGGCACTTTCTTCACAATCAAATACTCTGCATGAACACTATCAATTGTGTTACTGAATATGATAGATCATTAACAACTATCCATTACCAGAGGATCAAAATTCAGTTACTTACCTTTTTCTAGGGGGTCCCAATAATTTACTGAATCTCTAATAGTCAGCAATATATAATAATGAAAACTCCGCTTGGTCATTGGGACAATTTAACAAACACTTCTATGCTGCTATGTTAAACGAGCAAGAATAACATTAAGAAATAGGAGCAACAAGATCTCTCCTACGCCAACATTCAGACACAACGTCATGAGCCTCTTATAAAATCTACAAACAGGAAAGTTAAATATACAAACCCAAGTTCAAAAACAGCCAAATTGTTTCTTAGGCAAATATAATATCTACTTAATCATAGTTGGAGAGATTACAAGTGAATTTTCATGGAATGATGCATGTTCTACTAGGCCTGGTTCTCCAGGTGCTGATGGTTAGAGGCCTCTTGAACAAAGTGATGTGTGGATCGTGGCGAGAATGACTTGCATAGTGGGCCCCAATTGCAGGCCATTCATTCTATACAAAAGAAATGAGAGAAATGAAAATAAATGCAAGTATTTAAATCTTCCAAAGCAGGTGAAAAATGTGAAAGAATATCGGGAGAAGCATTGAGCCTCCCCCGATGGAAGTCGAAATAAGCTCACCTTTGAACTTATTTCTTGACACCTCTCTAGCATCTAAATCAAACCAGGCCAACGGTTGTAGGGGTTCATGCTCTTTTGGGTCATAGGAAATTATTACATGCCCATGATCAGACAAGATGGATGGTGTGACAAGCTTGAACATGGAAGAAGCTTTTTGGTTACCCTTGCTCCATTTCTACAATTACAAAAACCAAACCTGAGAGAGACTAGACAGAAATCTCAACCAAATTAAACCAAAATTCATTCTGTATTTCTGTGTAAACAGATATGAAGGATGAATTGGTTCAGAAATGTCATCCTTAATTCAGATGGTTAAACAAAGATAATCATGCCATCAATGTCCAAATTGAACTGAACAACATCAATTGGGTTACTAGCACGTCTTTTCCGACCTTATCATTAAAGAATACGAAATAAATCCAAGTCTTGACTAATATACAGAACATTGTTTAACATAAAACAAAAAATTTTGTCTACAATCCATAAACTGCCACTCACATTTACATTGCATACTATGAAGGTCCTACCAATTAGCTACCAATGAATTGCAGCGTGCTTTTGCTTTCATCAAAGACAAGTTTTAGGACCTATCAATCAGCTACCCCTTTTTTGCAACATATCTATCTGTATTCATTCTCGGTTCAGATTTTGCTAAACAATTCCCTGTAACCAAATGCAGAAGCACTGAGATTCTTATCCAGCTTGTATATTAATAATCCTACATGAGATGAATTGCTAATGCATCGTAGACTGTCATAAATTAGAAAACATTTGAGAACATAAATTTGAAAGTAATTCCTGGTTGCTTATAATGTAGAAGCACATATCTAAACTGAAAACATTAAAAAATCCTAACCGGAAAAAGAAAAAGATTCCTAATCACCAAAGAAAAATCAAACTGAACTCTTTTAAGAATAAAATAAGCTAACACTCAATTTATCAACTGATCTTTGGAAGAAAAAATAAATCTAAATCTGAGAAATTACCAAACACCCCTATTATGATTTGCCTTGGATCACTTATTCCTAATGTCAGGAGGCAAAACCATCATACGATGATATACAGGACAAGTTTCAATCTCCCACACAACATTTTACATATATATGGTAAAAAGAAACCTAGCTCTTTGACATACCTTTTATAAAAATGTGTAAGCAGTTTTGATGCTCTCGGCATCTTTGGAAGAACTTTGGGCTGCCCTCGATGCGATATATTAGCTTCTCAAGTCAACACTTCTTACAATCTGCAATTTAACACCTAAAAATGTCAGGATGATCTAAATAATCAATGACAATCATAATTTTTCATACAAACAAATAGAACTGATTTTATGTTCTCTCTCTCAGGCTTGTTTGTATACTAACTTTTCGAAGTATGATATAATGAACTAATCAAATGCATATTAGAGTATGTCATATAAACTAAAAGCTAGTAAATAAATATTATTTTCCCTCCAATAAGAATACAGAACGCAACGGAATACGTTTGATTATTTTGCACACAAATGCAAGATCAGAATGAGATATATTTTTTTTCATTTTCTGGTCCAAATTTCAAAGATACTGGAAAAAAAAGGCTTGATAATATGATTTTCTCTTGCTATTGGCGCAAAAGCACTCAAAAAAAAAAAAAAATCACCTATCTCAGTTCACTAGAAAAATGTCTATTGTGTCTATTAATGTATTCTTTGATTGAGTAGGAAACAATAAAAAGAACAAAAAAATTCAGTAACATACCTTTTTGCAATGATTCGCAAATCTGTAATGGTCAGCAACATGGCAATTAGTGACGAAAAAATCAATGGTCGAAAGCCTTCTCTCTCTGCTTTGGTCACCTGGGCATTTTAACAAACACTTGTGACGCTTTAACTCTAACAATAATAGTCGCAGTTCTCCATACCAACAAGAACAGCAGCCAGAGGGTCTTTTCAACGAAAGAATCAGAAGACAATCAAAAGAGCCTCCCATTCTGGGATGGAGATCCAGAATGCAATAGAAATCAAAGAAGAGCCCCAACCAAAAGGCAACAAAAAGAGTTGTCTAACGAAAACTAAAATATCCATTATAGGCGGTCTTGATCCATGAGCTGATTTTCCTCTTCTGTTTCTGGGTCATAGATGAACCTTCCATCAATCTCAACACGAGGGATGTGGGCTATCTTGATCCAGTCTCGTCCTCGATCTTTCTTGCAGCGTTCTTTCAACAGAGGACAGTTTGCAATATGAAGTTGCTGGAGTGAGGGAGGCAGACCATCCTCCGGAAAGGATGTGAACTTTTCACAGCAAAAGATGCGAAGATGCAAGAGTGAGGGAGGCAGACCGTCATCTGGAAAGGACATCAGCTTTTCGCACCAACCAATTTTCAGAGTTGTAAGAGAGGAGAGGTATCGAAGGCCTTTGGAAGATAAGTATTTCAAATTCGGGAAGTTTGCGATGAAGAGGCTGGTTAGAGAGGCAGGCATCATCATCTCCTGAAAGGATACCAGATGCGGACATCCACCTCCAATTTGAAGATGTTGAAGAGAGGTAAGCCTGTGCAATCCCCACGCAAGCAAGGCCTCAGTTATGTTGCAATCTCTGACTATAAGTGCTGTTAAGTTGGTGGAAAAACCTTCGTCCGGAAAGGATACAATGCCTGGACAACCTCCTATCTGCAATTCTTGAAGAGAGGTGATGTTGTGTATGCAGTTGGGTAGGGCCTGCATATTCTCACAATTGACAATACGCAGCGTTCTAAGGTTGCAAGGGAGCAACCCTCCGTCCGGGAAGGAAACAAGAGTTGAGCATCTGCTAATATAAATATGTTGTAGATGGCTAAGGCTGTGTATGCCCGTGGGTAAGGATTTAAGGTTTTTACAATCCGCAATAGAAAGTTCTTCAAGAGACGAGCTGTGATGGAACGCTTTTGTCACTGACTCTAGCATTTTACAACGGTAAATACCGAGGCGCTTTAGAGTTGGAGGTAGCTGCTCTATTGCAATGTGCGTCAGCGAATCACATTCAGTAATATAAATATGCTCAAGAAACATGCTACTGTACACCACTGCCTTGGGTAAAGATTCCATGGGATTGCGTGTGGATGGCATACCCTGTTGTGGCTGCTCTTTTACTTCTTCTACCATCAAATAAACTAGTTTTTGACATCTGATAACCTGCAGTTCACGAAGACGGGGGAGGGGTTGTAGTAATCCCACATCATTTGACCATAAAGGCATTAGCTCCTCCAAATTTCGAATAATTAGATGTTCTACATTCATATATCCTTCTAATGGACATCTGAATTTTGATATTGTAGAAAGAGAGTTAAAGTTTAGTGAGGTAAAGTCCACCTTACTTTTGCGCACCACCCCTTTTGATCTTTCAATTTCTAGTTTGCAAAGCTCTGGAAAGCTTGAAATTGGAACGACCAATTGCTCACAACTTTCTATAACAACATTTTGAAGCAAAGGAAGGCGGTTTGGCAACATCCCCAACAACTTGGGACAATATTTAATGAAAGTCTGGAAATTCTCCATTAGGGCTCCAATTTTCCCATTCTTCCATATCCTTGAAACACAAAGTCTCCAAAGATCTAAAGGGTTGTGAGCAACCTTCCCCATAAAACTCATCACCAACACTCTTCACACCGGCCATGCCTTTAATAAAAAGATCTTTGAGTAATGGTAATTGGCCAACTGCCGGCAATGATGTGCACTTTCTACAATTTTTAATCTTTAGGTCCAACATATTAGGAAATGAGGGGCCTTTTAACCAAGTTGGAAATTTTGTACCACCGTAGTGCTTGATAGTGAGCTCTTTCAAATACTTGTTTGGCTGTAGCATGTTAAGTACGTCTAATTCACTTGCTCTGTCTTTTGACTCATCAATGTTCTGACTCCATTCCAAACACAATGCAGAAAGATCGAGCTTTTCAATTAACTTAGCGTCCTTTGCATCCTTGGATTCAATGGCGTTTTCCAATTGTGAGATGATGAGCGTCCCTCGAAGATGCAACAAAGACCCTAGCTCTTTTAACACGAAGCAATTGTCTTTTCCAACAATTAGATTAGACAATGTTTGGAGACTAGTTAATTTACCTATTTGATGAGGCATTCCTTCCAGTTTATCTGCATTGAGAATGTTGAGGTGTCGCAAGTTGACTAGGTTCCCCAACTTTGAAGGCAATTTCTTTAGATAAAAACAATTCTCCAATATCAAAGTCTGTAAGTTGCAAAGTGTGGCTATTGATTCAGGCAAGCCTCTCAATCGAGTGTGAGAGAGATCAAGGTACCGTAGATGCTTCAAATCACCAATTGAATCCGGTAGCTCATATATGGAGTATCCGTTGAAGGAGAGCACCCTTAAGCACTTTAATTTTGCCAACAATTGGAAAGGAACATTTTGAGTCAAATAACAATCCCCAAACTGAGGTAGCATAAGAGGCATGAAGGTACGTAGACACATGAATTCAGAAAAAACCTCAAACTTTTTAGGGCCATCAAAACGGTCACCGAGGTATGACGCATGCCGAACTTTTTTAGAAAATATTTCTTTGTTGATGCCCTCAATTCTATCTTCCATTCTAAAGCATATATCTTTCGCAACCCATTGAGCCAAATCGTTGATGAGGTCATGCATCACAAATCGTGATTTCTTCGTACTTGATTGTTGGAAAAAGGACCTTGATAGCAAATCACAAAAATACTGGCTACCCAAATCTTCCACTTGCTCATTCCCTTCTTGTTGCTGAATTAGACCTTCTGCCATCCATAATAGAACTAGTTGTTTCTCTTGAAATTCATAGTCCTTGGGAAGTATTGAACAATACGCAAAGCACCTCTTTAAATGTGAAGGCAAATGGTGGTAGCTCAACATAAGAGCTGGAACAATTTCATTTTTCTCTTCTTGTATATTCCAAATCTTGCTTCCAATACACCCTTCCACCACAGATCCCGTTTAGTGCGTAGGAGGCCTCAGGGGTTTTTGCCGCTAAAGGCAAGCCTTTGCACCTTTTAACGATTTCTCGCCAATATCTTGAAGGTTTGGATGCGCATTGAAATCGCTTGCCCCCAATGCGTGTTGGGTAAATAAAGACAAACAAGCATCATTTGATAACACATGCAACGGGTAAGCTGGGACGGTGCCTGTCGTTGAAGAAACTCCCTCATTGCGAGTTGTGATGATAATTGTACTCCCTAGAGCCCCCGTTAGGAAAGGAGCACGTAGGATAGTCCAGTCATGGTATTTCTCGTTCCAAAGATCATCCAGAACCACTAGAAACTTCTTGCCTTCTAGTTTCTCCTTGAGTTTCACTTGCAACCAATTTTGATCCTTGCCATCACAATTCTCAGAGCTTAGAGATTGTAAAATTGTTTTTGTGACTCTCTCAGCATCGAAATCTTCAGAAACACAAGCCCATGATTTTAGATCAAAAAGGCCTTGCACTTCTTTATCATTGAATAAAAGCTGGGCAAGAGTTGTCTTTCCTATACCCCCCATACCGAGAATAGGAATCACTGAGAGTTGAGCAGTCCTACATTTTTCACTCAGCAACACTTCAAATAGAGCCTCTTTATCACTATCCCTGCCATAAACATACGGCTCAGTCACTACAGAAGTTGGTGCCATAGTCCCTGTTTTCCTATATGACCTCCCATCGGCAGTTCCTTTCAATAATCTCAATTCATCTTCTTGAATCACCAGATCGTTGAATCGATTGGTAATTTCAGTGATCTTTGACTCTAGCCTAATGTTGATCTTAAGAGCATGTGGAGTCAAACCAGTACAGCAAGCAGGGATGAGGTTGCGTACCTTACTTGTGCTGGCTTGATTTTCTCCCTTCAATTGGCGTAGCAAAGCTTCCGTGGCAAACTCATCAAGTATGTCTTCCACATCGTAAGCCAAGTCTCTAAGATCATCCACCCACTGTTTCACCGCCTTGTTAGTATGTTGCTTCTCCTCGACATCATCAAGCACGGCCTGAATTCTTAGCACCATTTTCTTCCACTTGCCCAGCTTTTCTCCAAGTCCCTCGTATCGACGTGCAAACTTCAGCAACTCCGGAGACAGCAGTTTCTCAAACAGCACTTGGAGGAACGCAGCAAGGAAAATCTCTCCTACTGCCATGGTTTTCTTTGTGCAAAATGAAAATATTGAATCAGGAAATGATGTGAAGATTGCAAAGCTCTCAAGCGCAGAAGTAATTGCAAGAAAGCTGCGAAGGTCTCTTCTGTGAAGGCTTCAAGAGTCTCAAAAGTTGCAAACTGCAAGAAGTGGAAACTGCTAAGAAGAAGATGCGACGTTTGTGGGGGCTTCGCATGTGCATGCTTTTCTTCTGTCATGATTACTTGGACCCAGTACACAATAATTTACATCATTGTCATCACAACCGTTGGATACGCAAAGATTATTCATCCAAAAAATTATATATAAAAGGACTTGTCTGCAAGTCTTCTATTTTGAGTGGAGTCCACCATAAATTAATTGGCAACATTCAGGAACCAACGGAATCCAAAGCTCTGTCTCTCTCTACCAACTTAACAAAAAGAAAGACAAAGAAACAAAAGAAAAAGGTTTACACAATCCATTAAAGTTTATCAATGCTTCTCTGTACTACTTTTGTAGGCTATTGGGTATGCACTTGAAAAAGGGAAATGAGTTTATTTATTAACTCTCAAACCCTTCAGGAAAATGAAACGAAACTAGCTAATTTGTAATTATATATCATAAGCTTAAACATATAGCACCCTTAAAGATAAAATGTAAGTAAAACATTGGTAAAGGCATAGGCAATCACATACTCTATTCAAAAAATACACGAATAAAAAAAATACATAAATATATTTTAAACATATATCAATTTCATAATCAGGATTAGAAAAGACCCACAGTGCTATTAGTTAAAGCTCATCCTGCAAATCAAAGTAGATGCTCAATCATGTTTCAACAACCCAAACCCATTCCCCACCCCCAGGCCCCAACAAAATTTTAAATAAAGTAAAATAAAAGGCATGTAAAAGCAACTCCACCAACCATGAACAGTAACCCCAAAAAAAAAAGGCATTTCCACCGACACCATGTAAACATCTATAGCAACCCCACCATAAAAGAAGAAGAAAAAACAAAAAAAAAGCTTGGTATTTGAATCTCGTGCAACCAAACAGAGTCTTGCAAGTTCAGCCTCATGTTTTCCATATAAGATACAGCAGCAACTCCATAACATGATAGGGAAAAAATAAAGCGAATAATAAATCATATTGCCTCTAGCAAATGAGAAGAAAAATAGGGAAAACAAGAAGGATAAATGAGTTAAATGCAAAAGAAAAAATAAATAAATATGACCCCAAGCTTGAATAAAAAAAAAAATTACAAGTCTTTTTGTTTTGGCTTTGGGGCAAAGTAATATAGTATTTATTCACAGCCTAATCTCCCTTTTTGTTGGTTCCAATCACATGTTTTAAGGGGCAAATCTCGGCAATAAAATGCAATATCTTTATCTCTAGAGAGACTCGTAGTTTGATGATGGCCTCATTACCCGGTTTCTTCAAAGAAAATTCTTTGAAAATTGATGGTCTCAATATCTATATCTCAACAATAAAAAAACTTGTCTGATAGAAATTATTTGATTTGAGTGTGTGTTTTACATCAACAAACTTACTTATATATATAGAAAAGAAATATTTGCAGAAAAATAAACTTAATTCTAGTAATAATAGTAAACATCTACGAGGCACAATAGGAAAATAGGAAAATTTTGAGAGCGCATAGTAGAAAGTAATTCTATGACTTATTACTCTCCCAAAAAAATAAATAAATAAATGGGCAATGGGAGTGGGGTGGGGGTTCCTTGCCAATCAACATGAAACAAACACGAGAAAATGGCACACAAAAAATAATGCTAATTGCCCAACAAGAGAAGCAATAAGTATTCCGATAAATCATTCAACAATAATAATTGATTATGTGTTGTTTGTAAAATTGCAATTCTCCGATGGATAAATTTCAATCGGACTACGCCTAAAAAAATTACTAGCTCAAATTTCTCTCCCTTCTTTTGTGTAGACATATCAAAAATAAAAAAATTGCAATTCAGATTAAGGGTCTGTTTGGGAGTGTAGTTTTAATATGTACGATTTTAAAAATTGCGTTTTTGAAATAGCTACTTTTAAAAATTGTGTTTTTAAATATTGCAATTCAAACCAAGTAACTAAACAACCTATTTGGTTTGAAACTTCCGAAAACAATGTTTGGATTAAGAACATGACTTGCTCAAATACAACCATGTATATTTGATACATCAACTAAATCAAATATCAAGAACATAATCCATGGCTTAAAAAAGAGCATAGTATTAACAGAAAACAATGTGACATAAAAAATCACCATTTCCATGATGTGCTAAAATTAGATTTTGTTGATTGGAAGGTTAGGTTAAGGATATGGAGGGTTTGGAGTTGAAATAATGAAAGAAACCTCATGAATCAAAGGTGCTATCACGGTTATGTGAATACTAAATAAAAAATTTTAGAGTATTTTGTCTTATTGAAAGAAAAAATATATATATATATATATATATGGTCATTTTTGTATTTTGGCTAGCCTTGAGAGAAATATTGTCAACTTTTTAATAGTTTAAGGAAGATAACGTTGTCAATTGGATGGTAGTTCGAAAAAAACACTTAATGTTCAATCGGTTAGGGAATGTACATTAAACTAGTAGTATTTCGGTGTAAGTGTAACGGTTTCTATGAATACTAATGCCCAAATCTGACCCATGGCACTACTTCAAACAATGTAATTGCAAGAAAGTTGCGAAGGTTTCTTCTGTGAAAGCTTGAAGAGTATCAAAAGTTGCAAATTTTTTTTTTTTTTTATATATATAAAAAAGTTGCAAATTTCTAAGAAGAAGAAGATGGGACATTTGTGGGGGCTTCGCATGTGCATGCTTTTCGTCTGTCATGATTACTTGGACCCAATACACTATAAGTCTATAATTCACATCATTCTCATCACAACCGTTGGATATACAAAGACTTTATTCATCCAAAAAATATATATAAAAAGACTTGTCTGCAAGTCTTCTATTTTGAGTGGAGTCCGAGCCCACCATAAATTAATTGGCAACATTCAGGAACCAACGGAATCCAAAGCGCTCTCTCTCTACCAACTGACAAAGAAAAAGGTTTACACAATCCATTAGAGTTCATCAATACTTTTCTGTACTACTTTTGGATGCTATTGGGTATGGACTGGAAAAAGGGAATTAGAGTATTAACTCTCAAACCCTTCAAGAAAATAATGCAAGTGAGAGCTTTCTATTTTGCTTTTCCAGGATTCCTCAATAAATCACATTTTTTGGTGTGGAGTCAACCATAATTGGCCAGAAAGACAAAAGAAGCAAAGAAAAAAGACTTGGACAATCCAATCCATGGATTAGTTAAACTCCAATTTTACTGGCAAGCATGACCCAAAAAATTATTTGCATTTGAAAGAATTTAAACTTTAAACTTGATAAAAATGCAACAAAAGATAAAGCTCTTGTCACAATTAAGATAGATCATTGTCATCACAGCTGTTGGATTGGTCCATTGATGAAAAACTTGTGTACAAGTCTTCTCTCCTGATCAAATAATGCAACTGTCTATTTTGCTTTTTCTCATATTCCTCATAAATCAGTGGAGTCCACCATAATTGGCCACATTCAAGTAACCAATTATTAATCGAAGAGAATCCAACGCTCTCTCTCTACCAGTGAAAAAAACAAAGCAAAGAAAAAGATTCCACACAATCCAATAAAGCACCACTTGTAGGTAGGGCTGTTTTCTGTCTCATCAACAGCACTATATATATCTTTTTTCTTTTTTCTTTTTTCTTTTTTCTCATCAGCAACACTACTTGCTAGTATGGGCTTTTTAAATACTATTTTTAGTTAAATTTGAGTTAATTTATACGAGAAACATTTAAAAGATGCTTCAACAAACTTCTTACCCTCCTCCTTTCTATTTAGTTTTAGGAATTAATATAAGATTGATCATTTTAGTTGGTTTAAATTATAAATCACTTTATATGATATAACAAATAATTTATAGGTTCATAGTTGGCCTAAATTACAAAATAATTTATAAGTCTTTAGAATATGCCAAAATAACAGTTTTTTACCTTAAATCAATTTAAGTTAAGTAATTCAACAAAATTTATTACTTTATCACATCATACCCAATAAAAATACAACACGTGGTATTATGAATTTATAACTTTAAAAAATGGCAACTAGGATTTTGTACATCATTTTAGGACACTAGTTAAAATTACACACCAGTCATTACTCCACATCATATTGCTAAAATAAATTAACATTCTCTTATATCTCCAAAATTTTACTCTATGCTTAACACTCCCTCATTTTCATCTTCCTCACCACGATTTGAGAACATTTTACGAAAATTTGATGGTCGCATTTTGTTAAGCAG
This sequence comes from Carpinus viminea, assembly GCA_013348765.1. Taxonomy (NCBI): domain Eukaryota; kingdom Viridiplantae; phylum Streptophyta; class Magnoliopsida; order Fagales; family Betulaceae; genus Carpinus; species Carpinus viminea. The sequence goes on along the minus strand of CP054668.1, from coordinate 7,562,075 downwards.
TTGAGGAGATTAGGTTAATTTACTGTAATAGTATGACGTGGAATGAGGGTTGATGTATAATCTTAGATGGCATCCTAAAATGATGTGAAAAATCCTAGTTGTCATTTTTGAAAGTCAAAAATCAATAACAAAACGTGTCGCATTTTTAATTGGGTATGACGAGGCAAAGTAACAGATTTTGTTTTATTACTTAACAAAAATTGATTTCAGGGAGTAAACTGTTATTTTGGCATACCTTAAGAACCTATAAATTATTTTTTTATACCATAGAGAGTGATTTGTAACTTAAGTCAAATACAAGGACTTATAAATTACTTTTATACAACATGAAGTAAATTGTAATTTAAGCCGATCACAATAACCAATTTTATATTTATCCTGCTGTTGTGTTGTCTTCATACCTATATTATATATGAGTTTGCCTTTTTCTGCCAGGATTTTTGATATATTAGCTTAATCCTGCTTCCAATAAGTTCCAAATTGTTTGAATTATACACCTCAATTTCAAGTAACGAGATTCTTGATTGAGCTAATTTAAGAGCAATATTAATTATTGTTGCAAGTGTGAAAGAGGTTTCTAACTTGTTAAAAAAAAAATGTGAAAGAGGCTTCTAGAGCTTTGGAGAAGCTAACCAAGCCGACTCACTGTAGCTTTATTTCTAAAATAATTAGAAGTGAAACATCGTAACATGTAAAAGAAAATAAGAAGAGTTATAGTTTTGACGGAACTTTAATAAAGCATGTGATAAAATGATAGTCTATCTCAATGTACTTTCTAATATTTGGTGCAGAAAATTATAGTTTTTCCTTTTCTTTTCAAATTGATGGGTAGAGTATGAGCTAAAAAAAAAAAATTGAAGTTTTCTTTTCATATCATTCTTTTTTTTTTGCTTGATTCATGTTATTCTCTTTTAATATTTTTTTATTTTTTTTATTTGAAACACTTAATTAAAACTATTGATAAGATTGATTATAAGTTATCCTATAATTTTATCGCAATATATCCTCAAAATAATTCTATAATAATTGAGATATGATGGAACATAGTGAATCAGAACAACACATTTTTTGCATTACATGAATAGAATACAACAGGTGAACCAAAGTTGTAGCTGGAAAGTATTCGCCCATAAGGTTTGTTATAGAAGCAGTCTGTAAATCTTAGACACCAAACTTGTGAAAACATAACAAGATTACCATCCCTTACACTCCTACCTACTTTAGTTCCAAGATGGCTCCCTAAAGAAATAAACCTTTAAACTCCCCATTTGCAAGTTGGCATACCTGATTGTATGATTGTGTGTCTGCAAAAGAGAGGTTTGAAGAAGTAAGAAACATTGCACCAGGTTTGAATCTATAGCAGGTTTAAAAGAAACAACTATTTAATCACAAATGGCCACTCAATTGGTATGCAAAATCCTTCAACAATATAAGAAGTTGAAGAAATTTGGCTACTCCAAATGAGATTTTAATGGAAGTTGTACAATCATGAATCTGTGAGTAATAGCATGAACACCAGAATTCAATTAATTAGCAATTCATACCAAATGTGTTACCAAAGTTGGTCCATGTTTCAGCATGAATGGACTGCTCACTCTCAGCAATACCAATCACCTCAATGTGAGTCATAAGAGGGACCTGTGGAAGTCCTTTTATAATCAATTGACGTTCATCTGTAGATTTTCCAGTTTTGATTTCGCCATCAGATTGAGTAACTTGAACAACTGCACGAACCTTCCTTCCTACATACATGGGCAACAACTCTGCATTGACAAAAACTGTGGGGCTTGATGTATCCATGTGCTGAAAATTGACAATTACCGTAAACCAGTGTCAGATCAGTCAGTTTGATCTTGCATTAATTAGATATCTTATTTCACATATTGGTTGAATAGATGTCAATGAGGCATGCCTTCAATCAACAATTTTTTTTGGGAGATAAGAATACAAGTGATTGTTCGTGGGTTTAAAGGAAGATCCTTGAGCTGAGACAAATTGCTTGTGAGAAGATTAAATACTAAGTTGGAGATCATTCATCCATTTGCATATGGTATGAGATTTGGCATCCTATTAGTCCCCTCATATGCAAATATGCTGTGAGGATAATATGCCTTTTGGGATCAGGAAAGGAAGCAAAAGTTGACAATGTCATTGAAGGTTTTGATTGGAAATGGTTGTTTGCTCAATCTCCAAATTGGTTGAAAGTACACAGAGCTCCTCTCAGTTATTAGGCCAAACAAAGAAAATTGGGATAAGATAAAATGAGTGAATGACATCAATATCAAATTGGGATAAGATAACATGCAAACAATTGTCAGGCATGTTAATATGATCCCTAAACATGCTTTCTCCTATGGATTAGTATCCAAGGTAGGCTGAACACCTAAGACAAGCTGCAAGGTTATAACATCCTCCCAAAGATTAATATGCTGCTCTCCTTATCAATAAAATGTCAAAGATCTTAATCACTTATTTTTCAATTGTCCATTCTCTAAACATTTATGGTATTTCCTATGTGACAAATGCAAATTGTCGATAAGAGTTAGAAGGGAACCATGCATTAGATCACTCAAGAATTTAGAAAAATAAAAAATCGTGAGTGTTATCTGTAGACTTATAGTTACAGCTGCAATATGCAATTTAAAGAGAGAGTAATTCTAGAGTCTTTAGCAAGAGACATAAAAGTGAATGCAATGATAACAACATGGTTATGTATTGGGCGAGGGAAAAAGTAAACAACTCTCATAATTTTAAACCTTCTCTAGAAAACAGGAGACTCCTATGACCATGGGATATTTTAGAAGATGTTCTTCGGTCTGGTTAGGTAGGGCTGGCAATTTAACCCGTGACACGCAAACCCGACACGTGAAATTCGGGTTAGGGTTAGGCTTAAACGGGTTCCAGTCATAAACAAGTCACCCATTTACGACACGTTTAGTAAACGTGTCGTGTCATGTCAACCCGCCGAGTTCACGGGTTGACATGTTTGACCCCTTTTTTTTTAGAGAAAAAAAAAAAAACAAAAAAAACAACATTTTGGTATGGCTATAAAAGGTTAAAAACTATAATAAGTTTACATTCGGGTCAGTCTATAAACGGATAACACGACACAATTACAACCCGTTTACATAAACGGGTTCATGTCGTGTCCGGGTTGGGGGGTTCAACATGTTTAATTAAACGTGTCGCGTTTCAGTTGGGCTTAAACATGACGGGTCGGACACAAACCCGACACGCAAACACGTTTTGCCAACCCCATGGTTAGGTAGGTTGCTTGCTTTGATGTTGTATTGAAATGGAGAGGGAATATTGTTAGTCTACCTCCTTTTTGGATGTATTTGTTTGGGATATGCTTAACAGCTTAAGTATTCTTGAACATTATTTTTCTATTTTATAATTACTTACCTTACCAAAAAAAACATACTATATATTTGAAGTTCATAAAAAGTCCAACCAACCCCTTGGCAGATAAGTGTAATATATCTACTTGCATTTTCAAAATTAAGGGTGAAACATGAGAAAACTTTGTAAAATTAGCATTGCCCGCTTCCTAAAGGAGTAAAGTAAAGCCTTTATACGGTAAAATGGGCTAATTGCCTACAATAAGTAGCTATCAACAAGAATGCCTTCACGGAATCAGCTGTACCTTTCAAGAATACTAGGAACTCAACACAAAATGCAGTATCATTTGCAAAAGGAACACCAACTCCTTTGAATTAATAAATGATGTGAAGTGTTTGTTCTTTGGTGTCTTGAATTGTACCCTAATTGATCCTGCACACATGAATTAGACCCTACACTTTCACTTATACAAACTTTCTAAATGACTTGAAAGGACTGTAAAAACACCTACCCCCAACCAAATAACCAAAATCCTACAAAAACTGTAATGTTCAAGAAGATTACCAACAGGAAAGCTCCACATACACACACACAAGGATAGATTTGGTAAATACTCCAAAGCTTAAACAAAGGAAAACCCAATCATCAGGAGTACCAGCAGGTTTCACAAAATAAACACCCAGGTATACAAAAAACATAAAATTGGTAGTCACTCATGCTTAAGAGGCTTGTCATCAAACAGCTGGGACGCTCATGACAACAGAAGAAGGGGTCAGATTGGATCCCAGAATAAACAATTAACCAACAACCCAATTCTAATACACAATAACTAAATTGAATGAAAGAAATAAGATAAATCGAAGACATACCTTTTGAGTTTTGAGAGTGTGAGAGATAGAGAGACCGGAAACAACTGGTGGGCGCGGTAATATGTATCGAAGCTAAAGAGTGTTGGAGCTGCGACACGAAGAGGGGGAAGGGCGGGAATTTTAAAGGTGCTCCTGATGGTTGTGGATATTTTGGCGGGAATTCAAATCAATGGTTCTAGCCTTCTAGGGTTTTTCTTAGGATGAGCTGATACTGCGATTTTAATCTAAATTTGTAAAAATTTATTTGGGAGTTCACTTTTAAAATACTAGGGTTTGAAAAAGTAAAAAAACAACAAACAAACAAAAACCGCGTTTTTAAATCACAGATCAGGATGTGTGTTTCTAAAAATGTGTTATTTTAAAAATTAAGTTGTAATTTTAAATGTTAAATCACGATTTTATCAATCTCTTAGTTGCATGTTTTAAAATTGTATTTTAAATTATACTTCTACAATTGTTATTTTTAAATAATAATTATAAAAAAAAAAAAAGACAATTTTTTTAAAAGGGACTTTCTCATGCTTTCGTTCTTCTCTCTTAGGATGTTCGATCAAAATCACAATATATTTGACCATGAAGCAGGTCTTAGAATTTTTTACTCTAGGAGCCTTAGGTGGGCAGCTTATGGAGCAATATTTGTAATACGCTGGAGCCTAAAGGAGAATTTTATTGTTCATGCTTGTGGAGCAGCATCTGCTGACCGTAGTTGTATAATGTTTAAGAGTATAGATTGGCTCGAGTCTCACATTCAAAAAAGATGTTATTAGTTTAAGTTTTTGTATAGCCTGATGTCTCAACATACTATATAAGGTCAAGTGTTGTATATGTCATCTCTCTGGAATTTTCTTTCTCTCTCCGGGTGACACCAAAAGAGAAGAAATCACATAAGAAAGAAAATATAGTTTGTAAATCTAAATCTAGTTCTTTCAAACTTATATCTATCTTCTTCATTAGCTAAAGTGTATTTTCTGAGAATATTTACGATATTGTGCTCATCCACTACTGCTTGTAAGAAAAGAAAAGAAAAGAATAAATAAATAAACTTTTTCCTTTTGTCTCGACCTTTAGGTCAAGGATGTAAACTTTATCATGACCTTTAAGTCAATAATGTAAACTATCTCCTGACCTTTGGACTAAGAAAGAATAGACCGGTATAAAAGTCTATTTCTCACGGCCAAATTTTTAATTTTATTGTTGTTATAATTTTTGTTTTTTCATATAGACTACTCATATCTTAGTTCTAATCTGAAATTTCAATTGTTCATTATATTGTTGTTTTGATTTTTTGCTTTTTTATATAGACTACTCATGTTGTAAATCTAATCTACTCGGACTAGATCTATTCTTTAATTGTCGTTTGTACATGAAATAGCATCATAGGTATGTGCTTATTGGTAAAAATTTATAATTGCATAAACTTTATAACCCCTCAACATTTGGCTAAGAATTGCATGGTATTGTAAAAGTTGTGTGATCTATGTTGTAAGAGCTTTATTATACTCGATCTTTCAAAAATTGTTCAAAAAAAATAAAATACCATTGCCATACAACTGTCATACCACACCGATAACTGACGAGAAAATCAGCCATTATATATATATATGACTGATTTTATCTGCCGATATCTTCTCAATTGTATTATAGCATATTTGCATAAAAGTTAAAAACCACACATCCAATAAGCTTTTGATCTGTGTACTGCTTATATATGGATAGATTAAACATGAAACACCGCATCACCAAACAAGAAACTCCAAGAGAAGTATCAATCAAGTACAGATTCAACAAAACGCATGAAATTAAACGTTCAACTATCAATGTCAATAAAATCTTCCATCCAACAAAACTTCAAAAAGTCTAGCAAAACGGAACTAGCTTTCCATAACTTCCACAGGGAAAATTCCTGTCAATTAGGTATTAGTGGCCCTAGTGTAGATCTGCTGACTGGCATGAGAAGAGATCATCCTGATGGCACCCCTGGCCATCAAATCCTTAATTGCTCTGCGTGCTAGAGATCCACTAATCTGAAATTTGCAGGGTAGGTAATAAAAAAGAGAATCATTAATCAACCATAATCATTTAGTAAGAGTATATTTATCCCTTAACCAATGGTAAGCAAAACAACTTGTTTCTAATATTAAATTCAAAGGTACCAACTACAATGAAGCAGTTTAAAGCGTTGCAAATACTTCAGATTCTATGTATTGGATAACATTAATTTATATTGTTCATTTCTTATCATCATAAACTATGGCCTATTCACATGGAAGCCTTTGGAAGCATTTTTTTTTTATCCCTTTCTACTTATTCTTTTCCAACAACCAAAGAGAAGATTAGAATGGTTTAGCTTATTTATTATACTACACTACACCACAGGATCTAAACTAACAAAGAAAGAAAGCCATGGATTTATTCTTCTGATAAATAGGGTAACAAAGAAAAGTAAACTCTTAATTACAGAAGAAGAAAAAGCAGTGGGGTAATTGACAAAGGAGAAAAGAGAAGTACTCAGCACTTATAACTAGAACACCAAGACATGTACATTTCCTTAGAGAAAAGAACAATCCCCCAAAAAATGAATTAGCATAATTTTAAGAGAAACATCAGTGGAAGTTTTTAACACACATAACACTCATGCATTAACATGCTCCAATCTCTTATATAAATTTTGGACACTACACAGTGTATGAGGTATAGCACATGTTTGCATAGGGGTGAATCTGGTAAACCAAAACAAAGAAAACAAGGCCTCTTAAGGTTTTAACACCAAGGGCCAATTATTACATGCCCCAGTGACTACGAGAATTATGAACTCTTAGTACATTTCAGATGAAGAGCATGACACAAAGAACATAATTGCAACATGTAAAATACCAAGTAAAAAACATAAAAACAAGGAAAAAAAAAACTAATCTCTAACATACCCTCAACCGATCAGACAAGATGGATGGTGTGACAAGCTTGAACTTGGGAGCTTCAGTAAGAAGCTTGTCATAAGTCGCCTGATCAAACAGAACCATGTTGTTCACCTTCTCCTTTTGCTTGCCCTTGCTCCATTTCTACAATTACAAAAACTAAACAACCTGAGAGAGACTACACAGAAATCTCAACCAAATTAAACCAAAAATCAATGGCAGCTAGGACGGTATCACAAAGACGATCCCAAATCCCAATATAGAACAAAACTACCAATCATAAAATAAAATTAAAAACCCCAGGCCCTATAATCCCTCCAAATGAAGATAAATTACTCGTACCTAATAAATGCGACAAAAAATCTAAACCTGCAATTAAATCTAGAACCAATAGCAGCTAAAATATCACCAAGACAACCCCAAATCTAAAATATATAACCCAATTACCGATCATAAAAAAATTAAAATACCCAGTGTCTCAATAATCTAAGATGCAGATGACTAATTAAACCCAAACAAAAAATCTAAATCTACACACAGAGAACAACATCTAGTAAAATAATGCTGTAAAACATTATATAGAACTGATAATACCCATTGTAAATAATGAAATTCATGCCAATGGAACCCAGAAACTAAATAACAGCCATTACTATAAATTCTAACCAGGCACCACATAAGAAGCTATACACAAACATAGCTCTGACCCAAAACCTAACCCTAAAATTTTTACCTTCTTCTTCTGCTTGCCTCCGCCGGACTTAGCGGGCTTCGAGGACGGAGGAGGAGCCTTCTCTTTCTTCGGCGCCTACATCACGAAAAACCAAATATGAGAAAAACAGAAAATTCCACTTCAGAACATGAACAGGCGATGAGTTCAGGTAGGGTTTTGTACCATTCGATCTTGCAGTTGATCTCTAGGGTTTCTGGGGGGGCGCCTTAGAGAAGCTACAAGCTGAGCAAAATGTTCGACTTTTGGGAAAAGAGTACGTTTATATAGCGTGACAAGCTAGGGTTTTTTAGAGCTGGAAGGGAAAATGGAGGGTGTTTGGGTGCTGAGATTGAGGAATGGGATTTTCTGGGATAGGTGTATTCCCGTTCCGTTTAGAATGCAAAATTAAAGATAAAATTAGGAAAATAGAGTTAAATAAAAATTAATTAAAAATATTAGGGAGTATAATTAATAAAATAAATAAACAGTTCAACAAAATTTAATTATTACTTAAAACATATAAATGTAATTTACAATTTATTTTGTTATGCTTAAAATTAATTTATTCAGTTGTTCATGATGAATTTTTATATTTTGAAATCACTGCATGATTTTTTTATTGATAATAGTTTTGATTATATCTTTCACAATGTACACAACCAAACAATAATTTATTCACTGATCCCCCACTCAATTATGCCAATTATTTTTAGGAATATTTATTACTAAAAAAGCTATTTCAAAAGTAACTATATTAACCTGTAGAATCAATAATAGTGTTATCAATGAATAATCCAACAGGGACGCAATATTCTCTTTTATTTCTACTATCTTCTCAACATAGTGTTCAAAGTCTTTCAAGTGTTGCAAATTCTTTATTATATAACACATGTATAAGAAGAAGAAAGAAGAAATTTTAAAAAAAAATTAAAAAAATAGGACCAAGCTTTAGGTAATCTTTTAAAACCCTAATCTTTATTTTGTGATTTCTTGTTTAATCTTTACCTATATTAGTGTTTTGGTTGAAAGAATGGAGGAAAAACGTAATCATGGGTCTTTTAGTTTTGTTTGAGTATTATCAAAATAGCAGGCAGGGGTAGAACTAGACTATTAAGAGTAGGGGACAATGTAAAAATTTAGTTTTTGGGGGGACATTTCATACAAAAATCCATAAATTTTAAGGGTAATTTTAGAATTTTGAGAGAACAAATAAAGACCTATGAAAAAATGGATATATTATTTCGGAATTAGTTAATGTTGATTTTAGAGTTAGAGAGTTGGAGTTTGACGGATTCTATAAACTATTTCATTTTTTCATATTATTTAATAGTAGATCTACTACTTTTTAAGGTGTTGATATATAGATCCGTTGTATTTTTATTGTTGTAAATGAAGCATTGTCTTTCGATAGAAAGGTTGCAACTTTGGTAAAAAGATGTGAACTTTGATGTTTGGATGTTACTTTGAGGATTGGGTTGTGCTTAGAATAGTGTAAAGAATCATTTTAAACCTTGGAATATGTTAGATGAGATAAAATAATAATTATAGAAACCTCTCTTATATCTTTCAAAAAATAAGATAGATTTTAAAATTATCATTTAATCAAAATCTAATAATAATTAATCACAAATTCAATAATAATTTTAAGAGTCACATTATCCTTAGAACACAAAAATAACAAAAAAATAAAACTTATAACATTATTCAAATCAAAAGCATGACATTTTGAATTTTTGTCCATTGAATGATTGATGGCAAACAATTGATATATGGATTGAGATCCCCAACTATTTTTAAAGAATTGTCAATGGATTTTTTTAAAAAATCGTCGCCATTTATTTTCATTCAACAATCACAAATTCACCGCAAATCCCACTTAATATAAAATAATAAAATAATTTTTAAAAAAACATGGGATGGTTAACCACCCATTTTCGCCCTATGACGTGATGATGCCACTCGTAGGGCTTAAAGTCACCCCAGAAAACCAATTAAAACCTAAAAATATATTTAACACTAAAAAAATCTATTTAAAAAAAAAATCCTCATTTATTAAAAATACTTTTAATAAAAACTTTATTTTTGACTTAACCCAATCCCGCTCTTAGAGCATTTGCAATGGAAGAGTTAATTTTTTATGTAAAATAGCTCATCAAAACTCAATTTATCTAGTTTAGCTAATAACTTTTATACATCCGATTAGTTATATTTTTATCTATATTATTTAATTTTAATTATTTTTTTATTTTTTATAATGATTATATTCTTCTTAATATCTTATTTTTCAACTTTTGAGAAAAAAGTGATATGAAAAGAGAAATAATAAGAAAAAATTTTGAAAAAAATGAGATGTGAAAGAGAAATAATAAGAAAAATTTTTGAAAGAAAAAAAAACAAGTGAGAGAAACAATAAAAAAAACATGGAAAGAAAATTTTGCAAGAGATAATAAGAAAAAGACGTGAAAAAAAATGTAAGAAAATAGTTCTTTCAATATTATCACTACATGTAACTTTTTTTTTAACTCATTTAACAAAAAATTTATTCTATTTTTTTTTTAACTTTTCTAATGTAAAAGATATTTTATCAATTTAAAAAACTATTTTAAATAAAAGTGATGTTTAACTCCTCCATTACAAATGCTTTTGAAAATTTGTAAGGTGCATAAAAGGATTTTATCGGCTTTCTGAACGCATATAAGATTCTTTGCCAGTTGCCCATGTTCAATCTTTTATGAATGGAATTATACTACAGAAACCCTAATTACCAAATCAAGACGAAGAGAAGAAACCCCAAGAAAACCAAATCAGACATGAGAAAACCTACTTCAATTGGCAAAAATCAACAAAAACATAACGCAATCTAATCTGCCATAATTTTACAAATACATTAAGAGAGGTAAACGTTGAGATCTAATTAAAGAAAGAAATATTCTATCCAGATATTCAACAAGAAGTTGCACGAACTTCTCTAAGCCCTCTCGCCCCTAATCCGACGAGCAAGCTGGATATCCTTGGGCATAATGGTGACTCTCTTGGCGTGAATAGCACACAGATTCGTGTCCTCGAAGAGCCCCACAAGGTACGCCTCAGCGGCCTCCTGGAGAGCGGCGACGGCGCTGCTCTGGAAGCGGAGATCCGTCTTGAAGTCCTGAGCGATCTCTCTCACCAGCCTCTGGAATGGCAGCTTCCGGATCAGCAGCTCCGTGCTCTTCTGGTACTTTCGGATCTCTCTCAATGCAACAGTTCCCGGCCTGAACCTATGCGGCTTCTTCACTCCTCCGGTTGCTGGAGCCGACTTCCGGGCCGCCTTCGTGGCCAGCTGCTTCCTTGGCGCCTTCCCTCCTGTCGATTTCCGAGCAGTTTGCTTCGTACGAGCCATTTTGAAATGGTGGGAAAGTTTGGACGATTTGTGATTGTTTCTCGAGGAAGATAATTGGATCTGCTAAAGTTTATGGCAAACGACTTGGGGTTTTGGGTATTTATGGTTGAGGTTTTGGGGGACGGCCAGAGCGCGAAATTTTTGTGTTTCATCGAAATTTTTGAAAGAGAGAATATGGACCGTTGATGACTGTGATAATCGACGGTTGGTGCTCTTTGAAAGAGAGGGCACGGATCGTGATCCGTGGCAATGTAAACCTGCCAATAGCACCAGCGTCTTAGTCTTTTAAGAATTAGGGAGAGTGAACTTAGGCCGTTGATTGGTGGGCTAATAATGTATTCGAGCTTAGTGTCACTGAAGTTGGGCCTTGAGATCTCTATCCGTTCTAAATTAGGTTTCGGCCCATTTAGATCCTCAAATTATGGGCTAATGTGTTCTAAATAGGTTCTACATCAACTCTTTGTCTTAAAATGTCAACTTTTTTTGTAAACACTCAATTTAAAGTTTAAAAACTCTCAATATATTAATCACTTAATTTTTTTCAATTACTCTCCTACTAAGATTTTGTATTAAATCCTAACGAAGGAATGTAAAGTTTCTAAAATGCCTTAATTTTCTATTTAAAAATAATTAAAAAGTACACATCATAATTTCATTAAATCTAACATAACACACTATCAAAATCCGCCAAATTTTTAACTGAAAACTCATTGTAAATCGATGAACCTATAAAAATTACTTTTGCAATTTTTTTTTTCAACACTTTAAATAATCTAACATCATACCGTTGTGAAATAGGATCCTTCCACGGAGAGTACTCATTTAGTATAAAATGATGAGAATATTGTAAATTTTGTCTTTCAACTTCAATGCTTGGCTTCCAAAGGTATTACAACTAAAAAGGCAACAAATTAATGGCAATATTCTAGATCCATACAAAAAAAAGGCCTTAGTAATTGAAATTACAATGTCCTCTTTTTAACTCACCGCAATAAGACCACTCTTTATACCTCCTAAAATCCTAAACGGTAAAGAAGCCTCATGTGCGATCGATCACACAGTAAGCCCTTGCGGGGAAGCAGCAACGGGTGCCTTTGGTCTAGGCTTTTCCACAACAATGGCCTGAGTGGTCAGCACCATTCCTGCAACTGAAGCAGAATTTTGCAATGCACATCGTGTCACCTTTGCTGGGTCAATGACTCCGGCCTGCACCAAGTTCTCATACTTGTCTGTCATTGCGTTGTAACCAACTTCCCATTCGCTGTTCTTTATCTTCTCCACAACCACCTCACCTTCAACTCCAGCATTTTGAGCTATCAGTGATGCTGGTGAGACCAGTGCCTACAACACAAACACACTGTTGATAAAAAAAGATGTACCATAGAAAGTGCATATTCATTATGAATCTCACAGTTAACACAGCAGAGAATATGCCAATTGACCTAAATCAACCATCCAACAAACCCATTACTGCTTCTTGGACCATGGCAGCGTCCAAAATTTTAGGCACCTTTTGGAGGAGGATTTTGTGGCTTTTCAGGGGTGTTGCAAGTTTTAAAAAAAGGTACTACCTTGCAACCTGTTCACTCACACCAATCTTTCTACGCATTCATTAAGCAGCTTAGGATTCTTTTAAAAGAATTTGGAGAAGCAATCCAACTACCCATCTAAAAGCAACTGCAGCTTATCCTACTCTAAGAAGATGCAACCCTACTAATTAAACTGGCCCTTACCACAGAAAAACTCCAATAATCACTTTCAGAAACAAGTGATTACATGACCTACATTTAGACACCTACACTAGCATTAAACTGTAAATTAGAAGTAGCCTCAGGCAGATGTGGTAGTTGTATGTATCTGTTGAACAGGCAATATAATGGAGTTCTTACCTTCTGCACAATATCAGCACCTAGCCGCTCATCTGGGTCTTCAAGCTTGTCCTTAATGGCAGGAACATGAGTTGAAAGATGAACGAATGCAGCACCACCACCAGGCACAATCCCTTCCTCTATGGCAGCAAAAGTGGCATTCTTGGCATCTTCAATACGTAGTTTACGGTCCTCAAGCTCAGTCTCTGTTGCAGCACCCACCTTTATTACAGCTACACCGCCAGACAATTTGGCAATTCTCTCAGCTAATTTTTGTGAGTCGTACACTGAATCTGTCTCTGTTAATTCCTTCTTCAACTGTGCAATCCTTGATTGCAACTCATCCTTTGATGCGGCATCTGCAATAATGGTGGTCGAGTCCTTGGTGATGGTTACCTTCCTAGCCAGACCAAGCTGCTCAATTGAAGCGTTCTCAATAAGCAGACTCAGATCACTAGCTTGGAACTCGGCTCCTGAAGTTGACAAAACAAAAGCAGAAATTGGCACCACCAAGTAACATAATCATGTAATGAAAGATGTGTTCGCGCAACTACCATACACATAAAGAACGAGTTACTAAAATATGGCATTCACGTTCCCTCTGAGTCATATTGTAAGAAAAGAACAAAAAATATAAATCCATTCAATGCCAAGGTCTTTAAGATCAAAAAACTTAGCCTTACCCTGATCACAATCTCATATTAGGGAAAGTTGTTACTAACAATCAGGGAACATTGTTACTCAGTGTCTGTGTGTGTTTGTGTGAACGTGAGAAAGAGAGATGGGGGAGCAATGCCAAAAAAATCTAACAGAAAATAGGTTAAAACTATTTCAGCTGCCGACAGGTATCAATAATATAAAGCAAGCAAAATGTTTAGAACCAAAACATTTCATGCCAATGAAATTTAAATACCTGTCAAAATGGCAATATCTTGAAGGAGGGCTTTTCTCCTCTCACCAAAACCAGGAGCTTTAATGGCAGCAACATTGAGAATGCCTCGCAGCTTATTTACAACAAGAGTGGCCAAGGCCTCCCCAGTGACATCCTCAGCAATAATAAGCAATGGGGCTCTCAATTGGGTGGTCTTCTCTAACAGGGGAATTATGTCTTTTATTGCTGAAATCTTCTGATCCGTGACCAGAACTCTTGCATTCTCAAATTCAGCAATCAATTTCTCAGGGTTTGTAACAAATTGGGGGGAGATATAACCTCTGTCAATCTGATGGCAAGGAATAACCAAAAATAAGCCTCAAACGATCAAAAGCATGATCATGCACTACATGAACCCAAAAAAAATAAAAAATAAAACAAGCCTTGACTCAAAAGAAGCACACTAACCTCCATTCCTTCTTCCACTTCAACGGTTGTCTCAAAAGAGGATGACGACTCAATGGACAACACACCATCTGGCCCAACCTTGTCAATTGCATCCGCAATCATAGTGCCAATAAGCTCATCATTCCCGGCAGATATGGTAGCAACAGCTGGAAAGCAATCCCAACGAGAACAACCAGAATTATAACCAAATTCAAAGAAGCAAAAGAATTGATTATTAGGCACAGAAAATCTGATATTGTAGTGTGATAAACAATGGCGAGGCTATACAATACCTTTGATATCGTCACGACCTTTGACAGGCCTAGCCTTCTTCTCCAACTCTTCTACCAAGGCTTGTACAGTTTTATCAATACCCTTCTTTATTGAGACCGGATTCGCACCAGAAGTGACATTTAAAAGACCCAATTTAATGATTTCCCGAGCAAGAACTGATGCAGTGGTTGTCCCATCACCAGCAGAGTCATTAGTTTTACTTGCAACCTACCTCCCACAATCAAAACAGATTGATACATTACACCAAAACCAAAACAATATTTCAATGCTAATTGTATAAAAAAGTTACCATTAGAAGAAAAACTAAAACAAAATTCTAGTACAAAAATATGTTAAAGACGAAGACCCAACCTCCCTAATGAGAGCTGCACCAGCATTTTCCATAGCATCAGGGAGCTCAATAGCTCGAGCAATTGTGACTCCATCGTTTACTACTTTAGGACTTCCAAATTCATCCAACACAACATTCCTTCCTTCAAAATACAAAAGGAAACACACCAATAAGCACAATTGATGTGTCATTAATGCGAACTGCATTGTACAGTTCCCATAAACAAGACAACTCTTTTAGAAATGAACCTACGGAAAACAACAGCGGAATAGGCAACTGCTAAAGGCAAAAATTACATTACACCGCATTGAATTAGTTTCAAGTTTAATCCGCGAAGCTTCGGATAAGGTTTGAAATGCATTAGAAAACCATTAACAACCACTGCATATAACAACAATGGTAACAGCAGAACAAGAAGTTACCCCTAGGACCAAGAGTAAGCCCAACAGCATCGGCAAGCTTATCAATTCCGGCCTGGAGTGCAGACCTTGAATTCTGGTCAAATGCAATTTCCTTTGCGGCAGCCCTCACAGCAAATCGGCTCCTGGGTTGCCTGAAATTCACTCGGTTACTTTTCTGCTGATCAACTCTCCTCCTCAAGCTCTGTCACATTGTAAGAGTAGATTATTTCATGTATTTGAATACAGAAACAAATATATAGTTCACCAACTGGAACTAAAAAGATTGCAACGCAGATAGAATCATTGACATTCACCCATCAATGAAAATTTCACATAAATATTATTAAACCCTCAAAAGCTCAGAATATAGCATAGTTATCTTCAATACAGAACCAAAAAAGAGGACCCAGAAGATAAACCCTCGCAATTTGCCTTCATTTTCCCTCATTTCTAAAGAACCAAATGAAAATAAATTGTCTTCTCAACCAACAAGCAATAGAGAGCATGCTAAAGTTCAAACAAAAGAGGCGATCAGGCAGATAGGCAGGTACCTGTTTGGGAGAGCAGAGAATGGATGCGGTTGAAATAGCGTTAGTCGAGGCCATCTTTGATAGAGCGAAGCTAGGGTCTTTGGGTTGTAGGTCAGTGAAGGAGTGCACAAGCGTGTGGATAAGGAGGCAAAGAAGCAATGTTGGTCTTAGGGTTTAGTTTTATTGGAAGAGAGGAGACTCTAGAAGCTTCGTCCATTTCGAGAACCGTTGATAGGCTTGGTTCGGGGCCCAAATAGCGACCTTTGGAGTATAGAGTCTTTTTTTCTTTTTTCTTTTTTTGGTTTAAAATATAATTTATACACACAAATTTTTTATGGTTTTTAAACTTAAAACAGAAAAAAGTTACAGAAAACCTTCTTCTTCCTCTTTTTTTTTTTATTCTTTGAGATAGTTTTTTTTTTTCTTTTTCTTTGTAAGTTTAGGATATGTTTAGAATTAGGATTTTAATAAATGCAATTTTAAAAATTATATTTTTAAAAATTATGTTTTTGAAATAATTACTTTTTAAATCACAAATGTTTAATAAAACATGTTAATTTTTTTTTTTATCAAAATATTTGTTATTGCCCGTTGTACTATCATTTTGACCTTGTGTATTTGCGAGTAAAACATATCGATTATTCGCCTATTCATTTAGATAGGTAATCGGCACAACACGTTGCACATTTTTAAACATCAGGGTTTAAATTGAAAAAGATGTCAAACTTCAAAAGAGTAAAAGGGTATTTTACCCATTCTTATATTATAATATATATTATATCTATATTGCATTCATAATAAATTGAGTCCCTCATATAATGATGTATACGTCATGTGCATTTATATTTGACGAGTCATATTGTGGACGTAGTGTTGTTCAAGTAAAATATTTTTCATATGAAAAATCACAAATATTGTATATATCAATGACTCCAACCTAGAAAATTTTGTCCATTGTTGTACAACATTTGAATTGATTATTCTTTGCAACCAGAAATGAATCTTTTTTTGATCTTTCTCACCCCAACTCAACCCCAAGAAGAAACAAGAAAAATAGAAGAAGGAAGAAAGACTAATCCAGTTTTACATATTAATTAGCGATAAACTACAAGTTAAGAAGCACATTGAGGTGTAAAATTAATTTTCAATAAGCACTCTTACTTAATTTTGATCTTTCTCCTCAATCTCTGTCACCGATTGCAGCATGGCGATCTCATTGGCAGAAAATTCTAAATCAAAGTTTGCAACCAAATCAAATTCAAAAGGCGGCAACGACACTGGCTCATGCCTAATTGAAAACACTAGCTTATTTTCATGCGCGTCATGAGTCTCCGCCTTGCAAGGAAAGGCCGAGAAACCCAGAGGCGGCGGGCAGGAGGAAGTAGTGGAAACGACGCCATTTCCCGTGGCAGCGACAATGGATGGCTCGGCCTGGCGTAAGAGCCATTCTATGGTCTCGCCGTCGGTTTTGTAACCGAGCTCACGAGTGAGCTGGAACACACGGGCAGCACATATTGGCGGCAACCGGATACGGCGGTCTCGGCCATTTACCTTGGAATGGCGGTCCCTTGCGGCTTTACAATTAGGAAGGATCTTGGCTTTTGAGACGCTTGAGGATTGGATGGTGGTTGTTTCAGATTTGGGTTTGGGTTGCTTGCTTGAGGAGCTAGAGAGTGTCATTTCCAAATTCATTTTCTCTCAAAACCAGGGCCTCTAGGCTTTCTCTATATAATATGGCTACTAACACCTCTCTCTATCACTCTCTCTGGGTAACATGAGGAGAGGAGTAATATCATATTTGAATGATAAAATTTATAATATTATTTGTCCAGAGTTTTTTTTAAATTGGGTTTGAAAATTTTCTTTCACCCCAATTTATAAAAATGATATGTAATTTTTTTTAATAACATGTGAGATGCACAAAAATTTTAATGTTATTTATTTTAACTTTGTTTCTGTTATAAAAAAACATGTATCTCTCATATATTCAAATAATACATATTATTTTTATTGTTTTATAGACGAAATTGAAAAAAATTTCTTCAAGCCATTTTGAGAAAACTCTGTCCATATTATTTTACAGTAAATAGATTGAAATGGAGAGAGAGAGAGTTTTAAATGTTGTTTGTTTTTGCATAATTGAAACTGACACTTTCTGTTAGGGGAAATCTGTGTGTAGTGCTAGTGGTGACAAGAGCCATTGGATTGGGAACTTGGAAAATGGAGGGTTGAATCCAATGGCTAGTAAGTTCATATGCTTATTAGGAAGGTCAATGGTATTAATTTGCTTTGGGTACTGCAAATAGAAATGGACAAATTAATGTATTTACTTGTGTTGATGAGGCTCTTTCTTCATTTGACTCACAACTTAAATTTAATTAAGACTTAACTTTTTTTAAGTGTTAATTTTTTAAAAAAAAAAAATTGCCAGTGAAGGAGAGAAGAAGCGTTAAACTAGAAATTGAGTCTAAAGTAGGAAATAAGTTAAGTTTTTGTTGGGTTTATGTTGTAGGTATATCACATCTCCTTTTATATGGAAAATGATAAAGGTCACAGTTTAAACCCAACTAAGACCCAACTTTTCTTAAGTGCCAATTTTTTTCTTAAAAAAAAAAAAAAAAATTGCTAGTGGAGGAGAGAGGAAGCCTTAAACTATAAATTGAGTTTAAAGTAGGCGAGAAGTTTGGTCTTTGTTAGGTCTATGTTGTGAGAAAAGAAGCCTTCAACTAGAAATTAAGTCTAAAATAAAAGAAAATTTGAGTTTTTGTTAGGTCTATGTTGTGACTGTATCATATCCCATTTATATATACAACCACCCTCTATTGTACATTTAAGACCCTATTTTACCAAAACCAAAGTATATATATATATATTTGCCTTTGCTGTCAATAATAAAGTTTGCCACCATAATTAATGTACACTGATTCTCTTAAAATTAATAATCATGATGGTGGAAAAAAATATCAATGACATGTGTCCCTTTTTTTTAATAACATGTAAGATGAACATGAGTTTTTAAAATTATTTATTCTTTTGTCTCTTACTATTAAAAAAATATATGTTTTTCACGTGTTCAAATGACACATATCATTTGTATAGACTGAATTTAAAGGAAAACTCAGTCCTACAACATATATGTCCTTTATATTATTTTTACTTTTTAACAAGATTTCAACAATAATACGTCCCTAGAAAGATAGCTCAATCCGCTGGGACTACGCCTAATGAAACGGATGTCAGTAATTTGAATTTCTATCCTCCTCTTGTGTGGACATGTAAAAAAAAAAGATTTCAACAACAACACGCGTGAAGATTTTATAATAAATTTCATTCATTTAGTCCTTGTTACATATCAATCCGTAAATAAGGATTGAGTTGCCACTCGAATAATTGTAATTTTCGGTTAGGGGAAATCTGTGTGTAACGCTAGTGGTGACAAGAGCCATTGGATTGGGAAATTGGAAAATGGAGGGTTGAATGATTGAATCCAATGGCTAGTAAGTTCATATGCTTATTAGGAAGGTCAATGGTATTAATTTACTCTGGGTACTGCAAATAGAAATGGACAAATTAATGTATTACTTGTGTTGATGAGGCTCTTTCTTCATTCAAACCTAATTTTTCATATATACAGCCACCCTCTATTGTACATTTAAGACCTTTTATACCAAAACCAAAGTATATATATATCTAAAAAGGATTATTTTTATTTTCTTCAATTTCTTTTATTTAATGCATTTTAAAAGGCAATGTTGTCCAAAAATTTTAATGATGATAATGCATTACCTTCAAAATGTACTAAACAGAGAAAATGGAAGAATTTTGAAATGAAGAGAATCTACCTTCATTGTTAATAATAAAGTTTTCCATTCAATTTAATACATGTAATTTGTATAGACCGAGTTTAGAGGAAAACTCTATCCTACAACATATATGTCCTTTATATTATTTTTAATTTTTCACAAGATTTCAACAATAACATGCATGAAGATTTTATAATAAATTTCATTCATTTAGTCTTCGTTACATATCAATCCGTAATAAGGGTTGAGTAGCCACTCGAATAATTGTAATTTTTGGTTTACTAAGGTTTTTTTTTTTTCCTTCTATTCAAATTATGGGGAAAAGAAAAGGGAAAGAACGAACTGCAACAAGAAATCAAAAACAAAACAAAACAAATTACAAAGAAGGGTCTTTGTTACTCTTGATTCTTAAAGATGAAAAAAATGAGAATTATCAGCAATACTTCTAAACACAAGGTGGGAAGTGACTCATTTTACAACCGAGTACACTAAGGAATTAACACATCCAAAAACCATAGTCCGGGTCCAAAAGCTGAACAAGGAGAGTTGCTGGTTATAGTCGGCTATAACAGGAGCACAATGTCAATCCGAGAACAGATGCCCTTGATTAATAGCCAAAATAGACAGCAAGGAGTCTCATTCAATCAGGATAGAGGAGCATGGGTTGAGCAAGGCTTTGATGAGTTTGATCCATTCCAGGGGAATTCCAGTTTCTGGAATTAGAAGATCTTGGCCTTCCATGTCGTTTAAAGGTCCAAAATAAGCCACGTGGCTAAAGCCCACTTCCCTCTCAAAACCCACTTGTTTTTAGGAGACCAAGAAATTCCCTCCCAAAACCCACTTCTTCTTCACGTACGAAATGTTTTTTTTCAGCTTTACCCTTCTTCTTTAGCAGAAAATCTAAACAAAAAATGCATTCGCCGCTGCGTCTGGGCCAAAGCAGGTCAATTTTAGTGGAGCTTTTTCTCAAGTAACTTGGAATACCATCTTAAAGCTCAAAAATCAAAACACCTAGTACCAAAACGAATCTTATTTTACTTGTGAACTTTTTTTGGCGTTCTCCACAAGAGGAAGAAGTTGATTTTCTCCAAATGTTCTACTTTTTCTAGAACAGGTACATAATCATTGTCAATCCTCCCCGAAAGAAAAGAAGCCTTAGATGCAGAGGAAGAAGCTAGATGTGAGGAAGAGGAGGCAGAGGAAGAAGAAGGGTAAAGCTGGGAGTTTCATTCAGACGTAAGGAAGAAGTGGATTTTGGGAGGGAAGTGGGTTTTAGCCACGTGGCTTATTTTGGACCTTTAAATGATATGGAAGGCAAAAAATTTCTAATTCTAGAAACTGAAATTCCCCTGGAATTCTTGGGAATCCGGATCCGGTTGAGAGGGATTGGAAACTGATATGGTAGAGATGTGTGTTTCCGGGCTGCGATTGGAGCTGTGTGGAGTGTTTCGGGGTTAATACTTATAGGGACAAACCAAACCCGAAAGCCGACCCGATCAACCAACCAAATCGAAAAGCCTGGCTATAGCACTCAATTGGGCATTTTGATGGATGGTTATCAGTTGGGTGGACAAATCCCAGTTATTAACACCGTCAGCTCGACGACAAACATCATCTTGGAATGTGTTGATCATTAAGTAATGTAATCAAGACAAGCAATTGTATTATTTATAAATGCTATAGATAGTCGTGGGACAAAGAGATGCATTTTACTCACATCTCAAATGAAATGGAGAGAATCCATTTAGTTGCTTTTAGAGGCAATTTTGTTATTTTCAAGTTTTCTGCTTTTTATTTGGACAAAAATGCCCCCTAAAAGCAACTAAGTGGATCTCTTCCATTTCATTTGAAATAGAGAGGATCCTTCTCCGTAAAATGGTGAAAGGTTCAATTTACAACAAATAATTTAGATAATCACACAAAGACAGACAGCATGAACATTATTAAGCAAAGCCAACCTTGTTGCAGTAAACACCATTTAGTTTCAAATTCTTAAAAGGGTTTTTTTTTCCTCATTTTTTAGTCATTCTTAGTAAAAATGCCAGCAATATGCCTTTTAAGGTAATTACCAAGACCCAAACCATACATGTGACCTCAAAAAATGGCACATGCAAGCTATGAAAACTTGTTCACAAGTTGGAACAGCGTCAAGAAAAAACACAGATTGCAAAAGAAGAATCTATCTAAGCGCAACTGCACAGCTGAAAGGACGAGTTTTACATCAGACATTAATGTTTGAGAGAAACGGTCGGTCCACAATTGAAAGGAGACGTACACGATGAGGCCTGAGCGTAGCAGTAGTTGTGCCTTTGGTATCCACTCTGAAAGGAACCCAGCCAAAAATGCTATAAGAGAGCTGTACAAATCTTTAGTATTGGTTAATAAAATAAAACAGACGAAAGACAGTCTATTATTACCATTCAATCTTGATCCAGTGACTCCAGGTGCTTATTTCTAAGCATCCCCCTTCTTTTCTTCTTCTTAATCACAGATGCTGGCATATCTGGATCAAACCACATCATATACAAAGCATTACTGAATTTTAGAACATTGCAAAAGAGTAGAAAATGGCTAATCCTGAAAGACGATGTTATCTGAAAACAATCTTGATGGGACTGATAAACCCAACCAATAGTACCAAACAGTCAACAACCCACAATTTTTGTTTTTTTTTTTTTTTTAAATAACATTGAAAAAGTTGTAGCTTCCCAACAAAACCCAACTGCCTTTTCAAAGCATAGACCAACAGGACCTGATAGTTGGGATTAATCTGGTTACTTTAGTAGCATATACCAACTTGCATCCAGTCGAACAACAATTTCAATAATTCCAGTTTATTCATAAATAATGTGTAGGAAATGGAAAATAGAAAACTAATAGATGTGGATGTTTACCTCCTTCAGGGTATATTGAGTTGTAGTGCACCTCTGCCCAAAAGCTCAAATAAATTACTGCAAAAAAGTTCATCCTCATTTCATTGCACATTATAAAGAAACAAGGTTAAGCAAGCAAGAGACACAATTATTTTCTTTTTCTTTTTCTTTTTTTTTTCTTTTTTCTTTTCTTTCAAGCATTTGGCAATACTAAATTGAAACTAATATAAAAAAAATGAAGAAATGAAAAACACGAGAAAATGTTTGGGAGAAAGAAGTACAAGGCAAGTCAATCAAACCAAGAACTGGTTTGGGGAATAGGATATGATTTTCTGTTTTATCTGTCATTTACAATTTTCATAATGATTCATGAGTCATGTTCTTTGCTTCTTATTTTGAAAACAGAGGTTGAAGCATGGCAAGACAACAACTATCAAGTCATTTTTCAAAGAAAAAAAAAATTATCTTGAAAACTTTGTACAATTGAACTGTAAAGTTGACTAGACAGATGTGTTTTTCTTTTGCGCTTTTTTTTTTGGGTTGGGGGATGTGGAGGGCGGGGGTCTATGGTTAGGTGATACCATAGGAACATTATAGGCACTGACATGTAATACCATAAACGCCCTACATATTTTTGAACTTCAAATACATCACTGCTAGATGAAGCACCTTGGGAGAAAAAATTGTCGTAAAAGATATTAAAAAGTAGCATTAGATATATAAATTAGTTGCAGTGCATGTTATCGCTAAAACAATGCACCAATATAGATTTATTCCTAGTTTCTATCACTTGCAGTTGGAAGTTGATAACTCTTTGAAAAGTACCTCGCTTTGACCTCTCAACATTAGGAAGAATTTCAATGTAGCAGGTGTCCTTGAAAGATGTTATCACAAATATTTTGACACCATACTGCAAGTAGATCACTGAGTGCATTAAACAGAAGAAATATACACTCAAAAGTGAGCACTAGGCCCATAATAGAAACTCTTGTATGTGCAAAAGCAATATAAGCCCATTAGATACTTAATACATTCAACATTTGATGGAATTAATTATAGACACTGTATGATTTCACCTAATCAGCCAAAACATGTGGAATTTGTATGGAATGCACAGATAGTATTTCACATATACAGCAAGCCCGACAAGGCAAATCAACTTTCCAAAACAAACCCAAGTGCAAGGTTATATAAGATCAAGTCTGATAAGAGGCTTTGATCACCCACCAGGGCGATTTCCTCATATGCGCTTTGGGCGCAGCATCCTGAACAAGAATACATTTTCGTTTTAACAGCTGACCAAAAAAGGGATTGAACTACTCCAACCCCCTCCTCCCCACCCCAACCTGCCCATTAAAGATGTTTAAAAAAATGTGGGGTTTAAGATCGATGGCTCAGACAAAATGATGGAGAGCAGGGTTTGAGATCAATGCCTAATAATTAGGTTATAATGCTCCTTCAAAAAATCTCACCTATAAATAGCCGTCATAAATGCAGAAGCAATGCACAATAAAAATAGCTATCATTGACCTAAAGCCATCTGAGACCCAATTCTAACACTTTGCAATATTAATTTCCAATAAAGTTGCCAGAACAAAAGTGAAACAATGCAAGCTAAATCAATTGTAATATTTATACAGGAAAACAAAGACGAAAGGGAAGAAGTGTCAGTAAAACATACCAAATCTGCAGCAGCCTGCAAAGTGACATGATCACCCCATTCACCGCTCCTATTTGCATCCAAATGATAGCAAAAGCAATGTCAAAATATACCCCAAAATAACTTATTAGGTCAACTAAAAGGAGTAGAAAAGTACTTAGACATCTTCTCCAAATAGTCACCATAAGCCATGGGAACATATCCCTCATATATCTCCGGGTGAGAGTTTAGCTGATCATTCAAAATATTGCAATGAAATACACATCACAACAATAACTGCACCTAATAAACTCTAACTCATGATTCAAAACAAATATTCAGACCATAATGCAGGAAAAGATGGCCAACCTGATTTATAACTTGCTCTCTCACAAAGTTGTGGTGCTCAGGAGTTCGATAAAATTGATCTGATATAGCGCGAAACTGGGAATATCATGGAACTAGTGAGACACGTAAAAGTTATCAAGTATAATTGAGAGTTCAGCTTTCACTACAATAGGCTTAAAATAAACCACAGATTAGGCCTATGTAAAATCAAGAGTACTGTATTTTGGTAGACATGTATTGTTCTGAAATATTACTGGTTAAATTTAATTAATAAACCACCAATGGGGCTAACGATCCTAGAAGTGAATCGTAAACATAATCTAAGTTAATCAACCCCCTTAAGGACATAGTTAGATGAATAAAAATGACAGCGAAGTAGAAACTATAACCAGTCCTCATTTAAAGCCATGTGAACATAACCATATAACATTTTCATACAGATAAGAACTGGAGTTCATATGAAAGCAATAAGAAAATTTTCAAATTCCAGGGGCATTTTTTAGGTAAGAAGATCAAAAAGTGAGCACAAGAGTTAATACAAAAATGTGGATAGATGGGTAATTATGTTTTATTGGAAAATTCACCAAAAAGTCCCTGAGTTCATTGCTTTTGCCAAAGTAGGACCCTTATTAGTCATAGCTTCCTACCAAATTAGTCATTCCTGTCAATGTTTTGACAAAACTTCAGCCAGATGTCATGTTTCCCATGTAAGACCAATAACATAAGGCCTCGTGTGTAATGAGTAACGTGTCTGATTTAAAAACAAATTTCAAAACAATATCACTTATATCCCAAAAAAAAAGGAAAGAAAAATGAATAGGGAGGGTGGGAGTGACCCCCCCTGCAACCCCGCAAAGGGAGGGTGGTCTCCACCCCCAACTGCCTCCCTTTGAGAGAGTGAAGGGGTCCCTTTTTTATATCACGAAACCTTCCTGAGAAACCGTTGATTTCCTCTGTAACCACAAAGTCCAACAGCTTATATCATTCAGGATTTTACACTCATATGAACAAGAATAGTATAAAGGAAAAATCACTTCTTTTATAAGACTTAGAAGATAAATGCAATTAGTTTTTAGAATACTTACTTGTAAAGTTATTGATGATGATGAACAAAAAAATCATCAATTTGTAATAAGAAATGTTAAAATACCAATAATCAGACCAATGATGAGAATGAGAGTAAAACAGAACTCAGAACATTAGCTTACATTTATCAACGCCCAATTGAAAGAATTAAGAATTCTTAATATTCTCGTATAGAAATTCAAAAATACTTACAGAATATATATATATATATATATATAGAAGTTGAGAAATATAACTAACCATGTCACTTTCATAAGGCGATGTAAACAAAGGCTTCACTAGTATCAGACATACATCACAACAACTTACAATCTACAGCATGCATACTATGAGCAGAACAAGCTAACCTGACAGTTACCATCTCCTTGAACCTTATGCTCAAATAAATCATATAACTGCAATCTACAAAGAAGAGAAGGGGGAAAATATTTCCAGCATCAAGTATTATAAATTAGTTTTGCATAGAAAATCCCATCTACAAAGCTAGACACAAGAGGCTTCTAAAAGTTCAGAAAAAAAAAAAAAAAACAAAACAAAAAAAGAATAAGAATAAGAAGAAAGAGAGAGACACATAGAGACAGAGAGAGGAGGGAAAATAAGAAGAAGTATCCATATAACAAAGGCACGATACCTGTCAAGTAGCCTTTGATGATCTAATGTTGCTTCATCAACTGAGGGTATTTCCCCATTGATTCTTGGTACATGCTGCAACAAACACAAGACTTGGTATCAAGTAGTTGAGTATGTCAATATCAATTGTCTATCTACAGGACCCAAAAAAAACAAGAAGTTATGTCACTATCAAGTAGTCAATGACTTCCCCGTGATTAAGAAAAAGAATAAAATGTTCAGACAATATATATATATATAAAAATAAAAAAATAAAAAATCTTCAACACATTCGAAAAGAGGGAAGTTGATACATGCAATTCACCCAAAGAAAGGTCTACGCCTTTTTTTTTTTGCTCCACTTAGGTACATACAATTCACACAACCAAAAGGAATTAAATAAGTGACCTCCTCTACAACACTTATTTATGGGGAATGGGGATGCCATTTAATCTAAATAAATAAATATAACCTACGAGTCAACTGTCAACATTCTACAAGATGGTCATTAAACTTAAGATATACACTGCAGCAGTGTAATAACATCCAGAGTCCTAAGCGAAATCAACGCAATAAAACACCCACAACTGGTCAAACCTTAGTAGCTAAACTATGATCTACAAATGATGCCAAAAGACTCTTTACATATCATGAGGCACTAAATACATAATTCAAAATATCAGCAGTAGCATATGTTGGAAGGCTGATGAAGTCCTCAAATATTCTCTGGAGAAACAGCCAACATTAATACAATGCTTAACTAGAACACTTTTGACGCTATACTTACAGGAACAGGAACCATCTGATTCAACCTTTTTCCCACTTCTCCATCAAGAGCATACTCATCTGTCAACTCTAATGAATATGAACACGCATCCCAACAGTAGGACTTTTGGTCAGGGCTAGAACATGAAGTAGAAGGTCCGGTATCATCAGCCTCTTCCTGGCCACACTCCTGCCCTAAAATTTATGACCAATATAAACACAAAACGCAACAGCAAGGCACACAACCTACCAAAATGAAGGTACTTAGTTTAAAATTATTGAACTTAGCAATACCAGAGCCATAGTTTCCCATAGATTGACCAAGGCAACCTTGTGAGAAAGCAAATACTTGCAAATGCTCCAATTCTTCATCTGAAGATCCTGGTGCTTCTGCAAGAGCTAGTTGTGATAGTTCTTCTTGAAGAGCTTGAGCAATAAGCTCATCATTTTCTACATTGCTACATTCTGTATCATAATTATCTTCCACTAAATGCTGTCCATGATAATAATCCACATCATCTGGCATAATTGTGCCATAATACCCACAACTAGAATATGGATCACTGTCAAACAGCTGAAGACCCCACCGAACAATCTCAGAATCTTGTTCATGTGAAATCATTTGCACTACATACAAATTCTTAGCTAAGAATGTGTTTACTCCAGCCAAAAAGATCTAATCCCAGGAAAAATCTTGGTAATTAGAGCTTAAGAATGTAATTTTACTTCTTCAAAAGTAATGGTTAATCCGTCATAAGTTGCACCATAGACATCTTCGCTCTGAAACAAAATTATTTACGAACAGATTCTTAAGATCCATATGCAATTCTCTTCGTTTTGGCGTCTCAGGAAAGACAAGATGATTTTCTATCTGCAGGAAGTTATCACACACACATTCAGAAATACTAATAAATTCAATCTTAAATCCAAAATGAAAGTCTCTGCCAAACAGGAATGCCCATGAAGAAAATTATATGAAAAAGGAACTATATAATCTGTTTGCTCAAAGCAAGAGGTTCTAGGAAACCTTTATGATTGTGAAAAAGATGACTACATCATATAGAGACCGGATCCTAAGCATTCCAAGATTTCATCAGGTGAAAAGTATTCAGCAAAATTACACAAGTTGATCGGTTATAATCCATATATGCGCAATTGGGCATGCATGGTTATGTGCTTGCTTATACACATAAACCAAAACAAAAACAAAAATTCACAATAGTTGAATTCATTGCAGCTTATGGATAGTAATTTTAGATGAACTTTTGGAAATAATAAACATCATTAAGATGAAAAACACAGCCATATTATCTATCTATCTATACGCACAAGTTCTATCGGATTAAAACACATTAAGACACTATTAAC
Organism: Carpinus viminea; assembly: GCA_013348765.1. Classification (NCBI taxonomy): domain Eukaryota; kingdom Viridiplantae; phylum Streptophyta; class Magnoliopsida; order Fagales; family Betulaceae; genus Carpinus; species Carpinus viminea. The sequence goes on along the minus strand of CP054668.1, from coordinate 7,533,625 downwards.
AAACGAAATGCATTAGGAACCTTTTTTCAAAGAGATACCAAAAAAAAAAAGGTTAGGAACTTAAAACAGAAATATCATATACAGATCCGTGGGTTGAATCAACCACTGAAAACAAATTACTGGTTCGGAAATTGAAATGGAGCTCTCGCATTTCTATCCCGACATGCCCTTATAAAAATAAAAATAAAAGTACAAGTACAAGCATAAACGACCTCCATTGCAAACGAAAATTGAAATGAAGCAGAAACGAACAATTTTTAAAAAAAATAAAATAAAAATTCTCGCTCTTATTTCTTGTGAATGAGAAACGAAATCAATGCCAAACAATGTCACTTGAAAGTAACTTCCAACTAATCCTGAATAACCAAGAATCCAGAAAATCGAAAAAATAAAAAGATGAATTCCTTTTGCTTTTCCTTCCAACATTTTCTCGGTAAGCAAACAGAGCATTGCATTTCAGCAAACAAATCTTATTTCTTGTGAATTAGAAACGAAATCAATGCCAAATAGTGTCAGTTGAAAGTAACTTCCAACTCATCCTGAATAACCAAGAATCCAGAAAATCGAAAAAATAAAAAGTTGAATTCCTTTTGCTTTTCCTTCCTACATTTTCTGGGGAAGCAAACGGAGCATTGCATTTCAGCAAACAGTCTTATTTCTAGTGAATGAGAAACGAAGTCAATCCCAAACAGTGTCAGCTGAAAGTAAGTTCCAACTCATCCTGAATAGCCAAGAATCCAGAAAATCGAAAAATAAAAAAAAAAAGATAAATTACTTTTGCCATTCCTTCCTACATTCTCTCGGGAAGCAAACAGAGCAATACATTTCAGCAAACAAATCTTCAGCTCGACATGACATCGCAATTACAAAAGAAAAGAGAAAAAAAAATCAATCATTCCAAATCGAATCTTAATAAATGAAGAAAGCGATTCACCTTCGATCCGAATGGAATAACATCCGGAGCATGTTTCTGTCGATGATCGAGACAGAACGACAAAAGCTCCGAATTTCGATGAAATAATTATATGATTAGTATATTTTTTTTAATAATAAATAAATTCAAGAATTTTTGGTTTATATGTATTTGGGAAAGCGGGTTCGAGACGCCACAGAATAATCAATAATGAGAACAAGGCGAGCAGCGACTAGTGAGTGAGTGAAACGGGCCAAAACCGGAAACTGACGAACGTCACGAGGTTTGGGTCAGTGTTTCAGAGGCTATAACTTGGGGGCCGAATCTTGAATGACACTGACGTTGACTCATTCACTAAAACACTAAGGCTGTGTTTGGGAACAGTAAAATAGCTCGAAATAGTAGTTGATTTGATTGATATAAAGAAAAAAAGTAAGAATATTTTATATACAAAAATGAAATTTTTTGTTTTGTAGTAATTTATTTATTTAAAAAGTGATAAAATTTATTGATATGATATAAAAAAGTAAGAATGTCGAAGTTGATTTTGAGGAATTTTTTTGGGATTCTCAAAATCCAAGCCATTTTACTGTTGGCAAACACAGCCTAATCTTTTATTCTCTCAATTAGCTGAAATTACGTTTAATAAAACAAAAATTACTAATATTCCAAATATTTACTGATTAATTGATCTTTCCCTATATATATATATATAGTATTTTGATTATTTAATATTGTGCATTAACTCTTGATTATATTTTCCTATTTCAGCTTGCCTCAGAATATATTCAAATGATATTATGAATATATTCTGATATTCTAAATATTTGCTGTTTAATTGATTTTTCCTTATATATATATTATTTATTATTTGATTATGTAATATTGTGCATTAACTCTTGATTGTATTTTCCTAATTTATCTGGCTGTTAAAAAAAAAAGAATACTAAATTTTATTTTTCATTTAAATTTAAATTACTATTACTCCAACTCATTCTCAAATTAAAAATGGGAAGTTTGTGTAGTTATTTGTAAGTTTTAGTGAGCACTAACAGCAGATACTCTATATGTCACTAGTTCATAACCCACACTCTGGATTCTTTATTATAATTTAATTTAAAATTTTAAATATATTTTAATCATATTTTTTTATTATAAGTTGCAAAAATAAATAAATAAATCTATCACACGTTTAAATATGGTGAAACAATGCATGTTTAAACCATAGAAAATTATGTCACCAATTACATTTCAATCAAATAAAACTAAAAATTATGAACATTAGAAGAAACAAAAATACAAAGCAAAATAAACAATTTCTTTTTCTTTTATGAATACAATATTCAATGCTTAATTATTTCTTTAGTGTTCAAAAATGCAAATGAATAACATTTCAACAAAAAATTTAACAAACAAAACAGAAACATAAAAGAAAAAATCATGTGTTAATAAATACAGATATCATAAGGCATTAAGATGCTTAATTCATTAACAAAAATAGAAGGAAATTATTAAAAACTAGTTCAATCTCACGCACTCTTTGAAAGGAAATAATAAAAGGAAAAATCATGTGTTAATAAAGAAAGAGATCATAAGGCATTAAGACATTTAATTCAATAACAAAAATAGAAAATGAAATTATTAAAAAGTAAAAACCGATTCAATCTCAAAGAGTGTGGTTCAGTTATTAAAATTACGAGTAAAAAAACCGATTTACCCATAACTCACGCTTTGCACAGAATTCTTCATTATAATTTAATAACATTTTTTTTTACATGTCCACACAATAGTAGGGGGATGGGGATTCGAACTTGTGATCTCCGCTTCATAAGGCATGGTTCACAGCCGATTGAACTACCTCTTGGGGACAATAACATAATTTTTAAATTATTATCATTGTACTTTTCATTATAAGTAAATTCGAGTAAATTACTGAAACAAAAACTAAATCACATTCAAATGAATTAAATCATACGACCCTTAATTTTAGTTTAATTCATATAAATAAAAAGGAGTAATTTAAAATGAAAAAAGTTAAAGAAAAAAAAAATGTAAGAGGAAAACTTGAATTCTGCTTATTCATAGCATTAATAGAAAAATAGCAAGAATCTTTAATATTTTTGGTGTGATACCTATTAGATTTCAATACAAATAAAACTCATAATTATGAATATTTGAAAAAGTACAAATAAAAAGTAAAATAAACAAAATATTTTTTATAAATTAAAAAAAAAAATCACTTAACATTTAATGCAATCAAATAAATCATCTCACATTAGGTTCAATGTTTAATTATCTCTCTTGCATTTTATAAAGGAAAATATAAATAATTTATTTCTTGTAAAAAGTAATAAAGTAGCCTCATAACTAAAATGCAATAAAAGGCCACTTATTTTTTAAAATCCTATAATACCCCTATTCTTTTAACAAATAAAATATTAAATTAATTGTAAAAAAAATAATAATAATAATAATGGGCAAATATTTATTTATTCTAAAAAACTTTTTTTTTTTTTTTTGTATTTACTAGCCCATTGTTTTTTTGTATTTTTAAAAATTGTTTAGTTTTTTTTAAAAAAAGTTATTTTATTATTTTATTTGTTATAAGAATAGGGTATTATAGAATATAAAATAAGTGGCCATTTTGTTACATTTTGTAGTTTAGGGGCTACTTTATTACTTTAACATTCTAAATTAAACGAGTAGTTTGAGGGCTTTATATTTTCCCATTATAAAATATGTATTTGTAGTTATAAAATCACATTTAGAAAGTTATAATTATCTTCTTCTTTTTTCAAAAAGGAAAATGCTAGGGGTTCTCCCCGTAGGTTCTCATGGCGTTCTCCTAGTCTTACGTAAAACATGATTTAAGAAAAAATAAAATTGTAGTGGCTTCTACCACTTGTTTTTTAGGCATTAGCACCAAATTTGAGGCATTAGAACAAAATTTGTGAGGTATTAGCACCAAAATTGAGGCATTAGCATCAAATTTATGATGATCAAATCCATTTTAGGTGATATCATCTCTAAAGGGTTAACCTTCCACTCTTAGGTTTTAGTTTTAAATCTAAAAACAAGTTTTAAAGAATTAGAATATAACTATTAACTCATAAAAATTAATCTATTAGCAAAAAAATGGTATTATAATTTTATTTTTTCTTAAATCATGTTTTACATAAGACTGGGAGAACGCCAGGATAACACTACTGGGAAGAACCCCTACCAAACCCCTTTCAAAAAATTAAAAAAAAAAATTCCTATATGATCTTTTTTCCTTCTATATATGTTTTTTTTAAAGGTTTTAAAGTATGTATTAACACATATAGCTCTTAATTCACATACTACGATTTGTTCTCTACTATATGGGTCAAAGTAGGCTCACTACTTAAAAAGATCAGTTCACTCACTAAAAAAGATAAGTTCAGATCACATATCACAATTTTAGGCTATTCTAAAAAGGGGTTCACTATTTCTTCTTTTTACATCTACCTAATGAGCGAGGAGGGATAATTAGGTGTGTGGGGCTATTTCTGACAACCTAGATATTTCGATGTGAGGGATTATCTCTCACAGCCGATTTAAATAAATTTTGTTAGAAAATTTGGCTATCCATATCTTATATTTAGTTTGCTTGAAACATATATACTCTTTAAACTTTATTTGCACATTGGTTAGCAAAAGATTAAAATCATACATTGCACTTAATTATAATAATTTTTGTTTATATCTATGACACGTGGCTATAATTTTATAGAGTTTTATGCTTTGTGCTATAATAACTTTTTTCTCTACTTTGTAACAACTTAATATGCTTGTGATCTTTAAACAATGAAATCTTTAGATCTCCATTAAAAAAAAAAACGACACATGTCTCTTTTGATTAAGAGGGTTGTGTCCTTATTTTTAATAAATATATTTAATTAAATGTAAAGATATTCCAATTTTTATGTGATCAATGTAGAATGTCATTTGCCTAAAAAATTTGTCCCCAAAAAAAAAAAAACATAAAGGAGACATTAATTCTTATGCTACAATGCAATATAATGCTCACATTTGACATATATTTAGTGAAAAAGAGAGAATTAAAATTATTTCAAAAAAAAGAATTCAAATTCAAATTTCAATCTTCTTTTTTTATTTTTGAAAGAACAATCTTCCTTTTTATGTGATTGTTTATATGGACAACATGTGAATATTATATTAGACAGAAGCATTCCTCCTAATTAAGGGCGATCCCACCGGTTTTAATGAAACAGCCTCCGGTTTTGGCGCTCTCTCCAGTGAGCCTACAGTTAGGGGACCTATATGTAAAAGAGATCAACGGTTTGGAAAGGGGGAGGTACTAGATTGACGACCAAAAAGTGGTCCAATTATTATTATACTTTCAGAAGCCATGTGCAACAACTGTACATGAGAAATTCCAAAACCCATGCAGCAGGGAATCTGCATTATAATCGTACGAATAAAGTTATTTATAGAAACAAACAAAATTGCTTAAATTTTTGAGAATCTTCTTTAAAAAATAAAAAATAAAAAAAATTGAGGATCGAAAACATATTTATTTATGGACAGAAATATCCTCCAAATCAATTTAGAAAAAATTTCATTCAATCCACATAAAATAGTGCAAAATGTCTAAATATTTAATATGCACATTAAATATTAGATGGTCATTAATAGTATATTACTAACTAAGGTTATGTTAACTTTTTTTTTTTTAATTAAATTTTAGGCTGATTTTTACCAAAGTTAAAACTATGGGTTCCCTATATTTTGTTTCCTTTGTTTATTTTTTGTTTTTCTTGTATTTGCTTTAGTATTTTTTGCTTTTTGTTTTGTGTGTTTTGTTATTTTTATAGTTCTATCGATCTTCTTCTGCTTTACTCCATCCATCCGGGTCTTTTTCCGCCTCCACCGAGCTTCTAACTCGGGTCTACTTGCACGTGATCGGTTTTATTTCCGTATTTTATTGTTTTTGCTTGTAATAAGTCTTGTCTCGATCACCGCTTTGGGGTGTAATGCTTGGTCCAGATCTTTAGGTTGTCCAGATCTTTAGGTTGTGGATGAACGCTTCCGGCTTTGGTCGAGGAGGACAAGTGTTGGCTGGGGTTCCTAACCTCGGTCAAGAAATAAGTATTGGCTGGGGTTCTCAACCCTTGTCAATAATAAGTAAGGTTCTCAAATTTCGTCAAAGGACTAATTGCTACATATGCATTAGTTGATTCTGTCTGCACAGATTTGTATTTCATTTGTTAATTAGTCATAGGTTAGCGGATATGGTTTGAGAGTCGATTGTAATACGCCTTGTATAACGTGGTATCTTTGTAGTTTAACTACGATACTTGTGCTTGCCAGAAAGAGCTTTGTTTGATCTTTAATGAATGAGACTATGTTGATTTTCAAAAAAAAAAACTAACCTTGAAAGGGAATATCTAACCACATATTTTATTAAAAACCCAAAAAAAATCACATCTAAATATATTAAATCACATCTAAGCATATTTTATTAGAATGAAACCCCCCAAATGATGTTATGTTAGAACTAAAGAAGCTAACTTTTTTTTTTTTAAAGAAAAACAAAAACAAAAAAGCCATACCTTTTTCTCCCTTTTTTGTTTATCAAGTTATCTGCATATGCGGTCAAAAGATTGTTGCTTTAGGAGAAGAAGGTATATGTGATCAGAATTTTTTGCTATGTATGTGAAATCTGCTATTATATTAAGGTACTCTTATTGATATTTTAACAATTGAGTCTTCGTGTTTTGAATAATATTTTGATTAACTTTAATCTCTATTCAATTATCCCATTAACATAGAGTTATCTAACTTTATGATTTTTTTTCATTTAAACTATTCATTTATCAAATTAACAGTGAGTTATCTAACGTTGTTGTTGTTGTTTTTTTTTTTTAACTATTTATTTATTTCATTAACAAAGAGTTATCTAGTTTTTTTTTTTTAATTTATTTTACACTTCGATTTTTCTTGTTTTTAATAAAATATGTTGTTAGATATTTCCTTTTTAAGGTTAGTTTTAACCTTAGTAAAAATTAATCTAACATTTAACCAAACGAAAAGAGGAAAAAAAAGAAAAGAAAAGAAGTTAACCTAACCTTAGTTAGTAATATGCTATTAATGGCCATCTAATATTTAATGTGCATATTAATGTTTAGACACTTGGCACCATTTTATGTGGGTTTGATGAAATTTCCTCCAAACAGATTTGGAGGAAATTTCTGTCCTTTATTTATTATTATGAGAAAAATATAAAAAAGCTTTCCAAATTATCAGCCGTTTACAATATAACCCTCAAATATTCAATAAGTAATAAAATAGCCTCTCAAACTACCAAAATGTAACAAAAATGCCACTTATTTTTTATATTCCTATAATACCCCTATTCTTTTAACAAATAAAATAATAAAATAATTGTAAAAAAAAAAACCAACAAAAAAATATCAATGGGCAAATATTTATTTATTCTAAAAAATATATTTTTTTATATTTATTAGCCCATCAATTTTTTTAAAAAAATAAGTGGCCTCTTTGTTACGTTTTGGTAGTTTGGGGCTATTTTATTACTTTTTGAACATTAGGAGACTATATTGTAAATGACTAGTAGTTTGGGAGGCTTTTTTATATTTTTCTCTATTATTATTATTATGTTCATCGTGTACGGCCAAGCTAAGTGGTCGATGATGGTCGATCTATATATCTCAAATGGTAAAAAATAAATAAATGAAAAATTGATACCTAAATTACAAATTATTTTATGTGGTATAAAAAATAATTAATCGATACTTTTAATTGTCCTAAATTATAAATTATTTCATTTAATATAAAAAAATAATTTATAGGTCCTTAAGGTAGGCCAAAATAACAATTTACTCATTGAAATCAATTTCCGTTAAGTAAATTAACAAAATCTGTTACTTTGTCGTGTCATACCTAATAAAAATGTGACACATTATTATTAAGAGAAATGTTTCAATGCAATAAAATGTTCACATTTGATCCATATTTAATGAGGTGGCAAATGGACAATTACATGAAAATGAGGATTGAAATTAAAAATTTCAATTTCAATCATCTCTCCCTCACTAAATGTGGGCCAAATGTGGATATTATATTGTACAGTAGCATATCTCTATTATTAATTTCTATCTTTAAAAAATGACAACTAGGATTTTTCATATCATTTTAGGACACCAACTAAGATTATTCATCTTTTTCAAAAAAAAAAAAAAAACTAAGATTATACATCAGCCTTCACTCCACCACGTTATACTGTTAAAGTAAATTTTTTATTTTTTATTTTTGACATGTCCACACAAGAGGGGGAATGGGAGATTCAAACTAGTGACCTCCGCTTAATTAGGCGTGATCCCAGCCAATTGAGTTACCTCTTGGGGATTGTTAAAGTAAATTAACATAATGTCTTTTATTCCAAAATTTTACTCCGTATGTAACTATTCATCATTTGTATCTTCATCGTCACGATTTGGGAGCATTTTGCGAGAAATTGTCAGTCGCATTTTCTGAAGCAGCTGAGGAAGATGAAGACGAGTGAAGGTTATACATGGGGTAAAATTTTGGAGGTATAAGAGATTATATTAATATATTTTAGTTGTATGAAGTGGAGTAGGGTTGATATGTAATCTTAGCCGATGCCCTAAAATGATGTGAAAAATCTTAGTTGTCATTTTTGAATGTCATAAATTAATAATAATATGTGTCACCTTTTTTTTTTTTTACATGTCCGCATAAGAGGGGGAGAGAGATTTGAACTAGTGACATCCGCTTTATTAGGCATGGTCTCAGCCAATTGAGCTACCTCTTGTGTCGCATTTTTATTTGAGTATGATGTAGCAAAGTAACGAATTTTGTTAAGTTACTTAACGAAAATTAATTTCAGAGAGTAAATTGTTATTTTGGCCTACCCTAAGATTTATAAATTATTTTTTATATCACAAGGAGTTATTTGTAATTTAAATCAACTACAAAGACCTATAAATTATTTTTTATATCACATGCAACAATTTGTAATTTAAACCAATCACATGAACCAATTTTTCATTTATTTAAAATATATATATATATATTTGAAGGGTGTGACCAGCTCACTTACTTTTTTATTGTTATTATTTTTACATTTTTAGAACTATTTTATTAATTTATTTATATTAAGAGTATTTTTGTTATTGGTGGACATTGACGATTAAATGACTGCTTGAGAAGGGTACATGGCCTGACATGATAGATTTCGGGGCCAAGACGATAATTGAGGCTTTTTCTATATTTAAATATTAATTATATTACATTTATTTTAATATTTATATTATATTTTTATTTACAAACCATTATTCTTACTTTTTGTGATGCATAATTTTTTTTTTTTTTGAAGTGTGCATAATTATTAATTAAGTCTTCCAACATTTCCTTTTTAATTGATAATATGGAAAATTCATTTAATTTTTTTGTGACATTGTCAATGTTAGCTAGGTAACATTTTATCAAATTTAATTTTGAAAAAAATTAGGGAGTAATTACATTTTTTCCCATTAACAAGACATTGTCAATTTCTTCCTATGAACTGAAATATTCTCTTTTAACCATTAAATCTCATTAAAAGACAAAAATACCCCCAAAAAAAAATTCAAAAAAAAAATATAAATATATAAAATATATAAATTAAATATATTAAGGGTATTATATATATATTTGTTTAATTTTAAGTGTATTATATGTAATTTTTGTTAAAAAAGTTAAAGGGATTTTGGGAAGAAAATTGTAGTATGATAGGGTTAGTAAGGTTGGCAATTCATGGGAAAATTGACAATGATAGTTGATGAAAGAAAAGGTAATTACCCCAAAAAATCATTTCTACATAAGCAAGCAACCGTAACTTGTAGTATCAATTAGGGGTGTAAAGGCGGGCGGTTAAATAACCGCCCGCCTACCGCTAACCGCTATAACCGCTAACCGTTTAACCGCTTAACCGCTAACCGTCTTAACCGCTAACCGTTATAACCGCCTAGTGATTTGCGGTTAGCGGTTATTGGTTATTAGGTTTAATAACCGTAACCGCTAACCGCTAACCGCTTTTTATATAATATATTTTGGTAATTAGAATTATAATAATATTTATACACATAACTTAATCAATTGATCATTAATGATTAAATCACATTTTTGTTTTCAATAATTAAATTACAAATTGAGTATTAATATATTATCACTATAATTTATATGATTATATCACATGATCAATTGATCATTAAATCATTTGATTATATAATAACAAATTATATATATATATATATATATATATAATATGACTCATAAGTCATAAGTCTACAAGTTAATCATATGATTCATATTATTCATGTATAATGATAGTATGATACTAACAATTAAATTAAACAATGTGTTACCTATAACCACAATTGAATCAAAGCATTATTAGATACTTTATACTTAGAAAATATAATGATCATTTAATTTAATTTTATTCGATCTTGTGACCCACGCTCATAAGGCGTATTCATACCAATTGAATACCTCTTGGGACATAATATGATCATTTAATTTAAGTATGAGTGTATAACAATTAGATCATTAGGAATTTACGATTTAGGAGTTTGAGCATTATTATTAGATAATAAGTTCAAAAAAAAAAGACTAGTAAATATGATAATAATTTAAATCATTAATCATATGATCTAATTTAATGAGATCATATGATTATATAATATCAAAGACATAAGTTTGTAATTGAATAAAATATTTTTGAAACTGTATATATTTATATCTTCTAGCATTTATTTATTTAATTTTTCCATATATATATTGTCTATTTTATATTAATAATAATAATGAATTTCACATCAAATTTTGAGAGAAAAACGACATGGGTTAGGTAGGATTTTTATCTTATTCTCTTCTCCTTCCCTATCTCACTCATGCCCTGCTGCCTCTCTCTGATTCTACCTCCGACCCCTCTCTCGCCACCTCTTTCTCTCGACTCTCTATATCTCGTAGTTTTAATGTTTTATTTGTATCATTTAATGTTTTATCTGAACATTTTTTTTATATGCTATGTTGAACTTTTTTATATGTTTTATTGAACTTTTTTATATTTTTTATATGTTGTGTTGAACTTTGTTTCTATATATATATATTTTTAAGTTAACTAGTTATGAACTTATGATTTAATATTTAAGGATTTTTTAAAAAATTTAAAATAGGTCAAATATTTTTATTTTTCAATATGAGCTCTTTTATAGTAATTTGGCCCAAGAAGACACTAAAATACAAAAAAAAAAAAAAAAAAACAAACAAATGAGAGTGAAAATGCTGTTAAAAAAGTTAAAGGATTTTAAGAAAATTGTAGTATGATAGGGTTAGTAAGGTTGACAATTCATGGGAAAATTGACAATGATAGTTGATGAAAGAAAAGGTAATTACCCCAAAAAATCATTTCTACATTAGCAAGCAACCGTAACTTGTAGTATCAATAAAATTTATAAGCAATACACATTTTTTTTTTGAACGAAAATATAAGAATTTCATTGATTAAAGAGCACGAGTATTAAGCTCTTATGGCCTATTTGAAATTGCATTTAAAAAGCTTAAAAAAGTGTTAGACTTAGAGGGTAGGTAGGCTACACACTGTAATACTAAATAGGATCCTCGTTAATATACGTATCTAGCTAGCTAATTCTAGAAGGTAGTAGAACTTCAAAAATTGGAGATATTGCATTTCTCAATGTACAAAATCCAACAAACAACTTCTTTATCGCAACTTGTGTTTTAAGTCCTGTGACACCTAAGAGTCTCGAGGTAGCCAATCCACCCCAGTCACCCTTAGAAATGGTTCAAAACCGCTTTTTTTTTTTTTTAATATATATATAAATAAAATTTTTTAATTAGATTTTATATTCTTCAAATAACCTAAACATAATCTCAACTCTTTTTTTTTTTTCCCCGATATTCACAATTTTGAGTTGAGTAAAATAGAAAAAAATTGCACACCCAAACAAGAACTTTTAATATCATCGAACTCCTTCCTCTGCCAATCTATTTTGAAAACTTTAAGCTTACGGTCGGTTCCCAACCCAAATATTCAGTTGAACCAACACAACGATTCCACCCGACATAGATCAAGATGAGAATAACTTGATGATTTATTATGAGATCATGAACAAACATACCCAAATTTCGCATTCGTGTCTCAACCGATGATATCATAGTTAAAATATACACAACTGGGTTTGAATATTGGGGATTTGGCAGACGTTTGTATGCACACGGATTCATCTGAACTAAAAAATATTGCCTCATCACCTAAACTTTTGATCTGCTGAACTCTTTCCTCTTCCAATCCATTTTGAAAACTTCAACTCTACGGTTATCATCCCAGATGTTTAGTTGAACCAACAACAAATCCCCACAAGCAATTCCGCCAGAAATTGATCTGCTCCATCTGGATTAGGATTACTTGATGACACATGATTTAATCTTAGATCATGAACAATGGTACCCAAATCGGAATCAAATTGTCTAAACTTGAGGTCATTGTCAAGAACACAGAATCCACCTGGTAGCTTGTAATATCAACAATGTGCATCGACTCCTCAACAAAGGTTGTCCACTCCTCATCTCCTAGTTTCAAGAACATTAACTTCTGAAGATATCGCCCATTCAAGGTTGTCTAGATATATTTTGAGGCTTTAGGCAAACAGTTTAAGTGGAGCATTTTTTTTTTAATATTTAAATAATATTTTTTTTAATATCAATTATATTTTATTTAAAAATCAATCTTCTTGTTTTTTGAGAGTTCAATATTTTCTAATATCATTTTTTTTCTAAATTATCTTGTATATTGCTAATAACAAATTTATTGAAAGTTCTTCTTTGAGATTCAATCATCTTTTATGTTTTTCACTCTTTTTTTTTTTTTTAAGTTATTCATATCCCGATACATATTTTCTAATAAACATATTTCATTAAAAAATTAATAAGTTAAATAAACACGATTTATATAAAAAGAATATTATAAATAGAATAAAATAAATTATAAAAAAAAAAAAAAAACCTAACTAGTGACTTTATATATTGTTTTGTTTCAGCTGATGAAGCTGACAACTTAGAAAGGCATGAGCACTTATAACTATTCTCTTTTTAGTTCGCGTAATTATTGTTTTGATTTGACACCACTAGTCTTTGTATATTCTCAGTCGCACATTCTGAAACTACCTTAAATCCAACGGTAACATCTCTCTCTCCATCTCTCCCCCTACTTCGCCAACTCTTCCTCCCTGCCATTTCTTGGCCAGAAAAAACAAACCACCCCTTCCTCGCGAAACACTAGCTGTCCCTGATCCTCTCTCTCTCTGCCATGACATTTTCTTTCTGAATTCTGAGCAAATCGAGACCCTCCGATTACGATTTCGACATGGGGAGAGAGAATGCTAACGCGTACCGGAATCTCTCCATTGTTTTCGTGGTGGTGCTTGTCTTTCTGATCAGCTTCTCGCAGCGCGTCGCTTGTGCTGAGGACGCCGATGGCAGCAATAGCTACAACAACCCGGCAGCGCAGCAAATCTTATCGGAGCTCGTCTTCAACCGCATTTCCAACTTCACCTCCATCTTCAAGGGCGACATCACAAAAAGCTTCGGTTTCTGCATAACGGACGTGTTAGTAAATTTTGCTTTCGCCCTTTCTCATCTCTTTTCTTAGACGCCTCTGTATTATTATATCTGTTTTTTGTTAACGAGGATTATATATGTAAATTCCCCGGATGCTCATATATATATATATAAAAGCCTTAGGATATTCTACTTGATTTTCATGCAATCAATTGGAGTTGTACGTCGTTGTTTGTTTGGCAGGGATGCTGATTGGGACGGGGCATTCAATTTCTCTAAGAAAACGGGATTCATTACATCTTGTGCTAAAAAGACGAAAGGTAAGATAACCCATGCATACAGAAAATATATAATAAGCTTGAGAGAGCACCTAAATGGGTTAAAGAGTATAATTCTCGTTCAATTATGTTACATGCAACGCATTTTTCTTTTTTCATTTACGTTTTATATATATATATATATATATATATATATATATATGTTCTTACTCGCCATTTCTGATGATTTATTTTGATGGCTCAATAGGAGATATCACACAGCGCTTGTGCACAGCAGCAGAAATAAAGTACTACTTCAATGGTTTCTTCACAAGTACTACATCAACAAAGAAAACTAATAATTACTTAAAACCTAACAAGAACTGTAATTTATCCTCGTGGGTTTCTGGATGTGAGCCTGGATGGGCTTGTAGTGCTGGTTCTCAAAAAGTTGACCTCAAGAGTTCAAAGGACATGCCTGTTAGAACTACTAATTGTGCGGCTTGTTGTGAGGGTTTCTTCTGCCCCAATGGTATTACTTGCATGATACGTAAGTATATTTTAGTCTATCAAATGATCATGTCAGTGACAAGATTTTCATTTCGTATTTGCCATTATCATATTCTTTTCCCTTTTTCTTCATGCAATTTTGAAGACTGAGTTAAGACTCCTTTGATTTCTTATTTTGCTTCTTTTAGTCGTTGTTGTGACCAAATCATGCTTCTTAATACAATGCCCTTCCCAAGCAATGCATTTGTAATTTCTTTGAAATGTTAATATACAGTTAATCACTATTTATCCTAAAAGTTTAAACTAATAGAAAGAGATAAATTTAATTATTTAATTAATACTATAACACTCCCATTCACGTGTAAGCTCAAATTTTTCTTTAATAGGTAACACTCAATACATGAAATATTTAATTTAAATAAATGGTGAATTGACAAAGTCAGAGTTCGAACTTAATAAAAATACTGGTTTCTGTGATCCGTAAGTTAGAGGGAGGATGTTAGAATATTTTATATTATTCAAGTTTATTATGTTGCCTTATATGTTCTAGGGTTTAGTTTAGAGTTTCTTGCTTATCACTCTTAGCCTCTTTATTTATAGAGGCCTATGTAATCATCATAAATAATATCAATATAGAAAAAATATAGTCTATTATATGCTTTGATACCATGTTGAAATATATATAAAATATAAAAGTACTAAAATGTGAAAGAGAAAGAAAAGAGAGCGGAAGTGGAGAGAGACATATGGGCTACATCTTGTATATTCATTGTATAAAACAATATTACATAATTCTCTATTTATAGAGAGACAATGAGTAATGATAAAAAAAACCCTAAAATAGACTTAAACTAATTAAGGAAGGGAATAAACCTTACAAGGAAATATAATAATGGAAAATAATATTTTAACATAAAGAGAAATAACTTATTAAGGAAAATATTAATAAACCCAATTTAGAAAATATAAAATATCCCAACATCGATCTAGTTCTGATACTATGTTAAATCATCATTTATCCACAAGATGAAAAAACAATAAAACACATATTAAAGAAGTTTGATAATAAATGAAATTGTTTCTCTTGAAGTTACTTAAATCCTTGATATTTATATTGAAAAATCCTAAAGCCTTGGGGAAATTTGGTTCTCAAGCCTGCACATATACCTCATTTTGGACAAATTCCACGTAAAGTCCTAAACTTTCAAGTTTCACTCAAACTTGTTTCTTTGTTGATTTCTGTCCTCCGGCCACAAGTTGTTTGAATCCACTTATTTTTCAAAGTCACTGAAAGATTGGAGTAAACTTCACCTCCAAAAGTTGGACTCAGCTGATTTTACTCACCAACACCAATGTATCTCAAGTATCACCATCCTTGAGATAGGCAGAGTTGAAAGTTTTAAGCACGAAAGTGGATTTTCTTCAATTTCATCATCAAGAACCTTCCCGCATCTTCGTATTGCTATTTACAATCTTGCAATTTTCAGTATTGATGATCTCAGCAGTTTGGCTTCTGACTTGGATCATCTATCCACATTTAGTCCCAAAGATCTTGCTTGAGGCAAGGCTGATAAAAAGGAGACAGACCACGAAACACCTAAGCAAACAATAGCATCAGAAGATGATAATGATTAATGAGATGTAAATCCAAAGAGTTTTCTCTGCAAATTTAGAGTTTGAATTCTTAGAAATCCTACTCTGCATCTAATAGGTTTTCACCATATGTACCTTAAATATTTTTAATAAGCTTGTTTCAGTGTTTAAACAACATTATTTTGAATATCTTGATTTTTTTTAATATGCATATATGCTTGTTTGTGGACTCTAAATCATATTGCATATGCTAGTTGAATGTAGGATTCAGTATCTGATGCTGTTTGTATGGTTGAACATTACTAACTTCATTAATTTATTTCCATTTCTTATATTATGTTTGAAGCTTGTCCATTGGGTGCTTACTGCCCACTTGCAAAACTCAATAAAAATACTGGTTTCTGTGATCCGTAAGTTCATATTCTTTTTCTAGCTTTGTTCGTTTCTGTTCTATCTTTTCCTCTGCTTTAGCATAGTTTAATATTTATTAGCAGAAATATCCTGCAGATACCGATATCAGCTGCCTCCTGGGAAGCCAAACCATACTTGTGGTGGAGCAGATGTTTGGGCTGATATCTTGAGTAGCAGTGAGGTATTCTGTTCAGCAGGATCATACTGTCCCTCTACTGTGGAAAAACTTCCTTGCAGTAAAGGGTATTGATAATTATCCTAGAACTCCTAGTTTTTCCTCAGATTTGCAAGGCAGTATTATCTTTTCATGGTTTTATATTCACCAATTATTTCAAGTAGCTTCTTGTTGTTTTTTAAATTTATTTTTTCTCCTCCTGATAATGTATGATGGTTACCTGTTGCTGACTTCTTTATTGCTAAGACGATTATATGTGCATTTTCGCAGACATTATTGCAGGACAGGTTCAACATCTGAGCAACGTAAGTTACTTCCATTCTATCTCGTGGTTAACAGAATCTTGACAATTTAAAAAAAGAAAAAGAAAAATCTAAGTAACAAGGTCAAGATTTAAGTTGCGATCATAAAACAAGTAGTGTGACTCATAGAAACCTTAAACGAATGGCAACATGGGTGCTGGTGTTAGGATGTGCAACTGGGGATCTAATGCTATTGTAGAAGAGCCTTGTCCAACTATGGATAAGAATTAATTAATAGATCATCCTAAAGTATTTAAATTGAACTTGGCAGGATATTTATGTTAGATATTTATGTGCAGATGGTATGCAGAGGTAACCTTTGCCCCCTGTTTTACTGTATTAAATTTGTAGACAAAAATTTAAGGTAAAAAAGATATACAACAATGTTCAATCACTTAGGAGACACCCCTAATGCACCCCGTGGCTTAGTTCCTCGAACGATAGGTTTATAGTCTCACAAAAATTTTCATCCTAACTATCTTCATATCATAACTTTTCGTCCTTAAGAGCTTTTCCATATGTATTTTAAAGAGAGGAGGGTCAAGGATATATTATAGGAACAAAATCCATGTTTTTATTCAAAAGCCAAAATTTTCTGCTGTCGGATGAACTGACATTTTACGTCAACTGGCAATGTCAAAGTATTTGAAACGCCATGACCCTTGCTCGGAGTCCTTTCATAAAGTTACTTGGCATAGCATCTGGGGTATGTGAGATGAGCGACAGACTTCTGTAAATTTAACGAGTTATTGTTTTGATTTATCGTGGTTGTTAGGTGTACAAGCACTCCTCTAAATTGCAGATTATACGATTTGTTTTTCTTTCTCGTTGATGTAGCTTCTTTAGAGCATTCTAAGGAGGGAGGATGAACAGTTGCTGGGGAAACAACCGATTAGAGTCTTTATGACATACTGAATCTATAAGTTAAGCATATATAGTGGAGCTCTCACATATTTACTCTTTATGTTACCAAGGATCAAGAATATTGGTGAAAAAGATGTGGTGGGATGCCAAGGTGCTAATTTGGGCATTGACAACTGACTGTAAAAGTGATATACAATAGACCCTTTTTAGGTTAATTAGTAATACTTTTTGCATACTATTTTCTTGTAAAATGTCAGAATAATCGCCTGTTATCTGCAATGAGTATATATATTAATAATGCATCTATTTTTTTCTAAGTTTAAATTATAAATTAGTTTCTCCTTATTGGTGGGTTTTTGGAAAGCATGTAATTATAACATTTATGGATGAACTTGCAGAATGTTTCCGGATGGCGACTTGTGAGCCAAAATCAGCAAATCAGAATATCTCAGCATATGGTGTCATGCTTTTTGTGAGTGATCTTTACTTTATTATTGTTAATTTTCTTCTTTCTTTTTCAAAAGTTTCTTATATTTACAGGTTGCTATCCTCCTTTGGATACAATCATGGGGTTTTTGTCTGCCATTGCCACACTGGAATCCTTGATAAAAGAAATAAAAACAAGTCCAAAAAAAAAAAAAACACAGAAGTGTTTCATCTTATCATCCAGTGTTCACTTTAGGGAGTTTTGCTGTACCCAATTATGTTCTGCTAGACCGGAGTACTTGTGTCCTAACAGACCTATGGTCACTTGGGAGGGATGTGATTCTGTATCAATGTATCCATGAAAATTTATTTTGACGGCGTAAGTGGCAATATGCCTCTTATATTTATCCTTTTATTGAACTTACATAATATCAATGAAATTGTTGAGACACTGTATATCTTGTTGCAACCATCAAACATATTGCATGATTAAGGTCAAGATTTTCTTTAGCCTCTGGTCAGCATGCCTTTGTAGACTATTGTATACACCACCATCAAAACTGACCATTTGCTTGTCAATGTAGGCCGGGCTAAGCTTCTTGCTTGTCATTATATATAACTGCTCTGACCAAGTTCTTGCCACTCGAGAGAAAAGACTAGCAAAATCCCGGGAAAAGGCAGTTCAAAGTGTAAGAGAAACAGCACAGGCACGCGAAAAATGGAAATCAGCAAAAGATATTGCTAAGAAGCATGCAATTGATTTGCAAACACAACTATCCCGTACATTTTCTCGCAGAAAATCGTTAAGGCAGCAAGAGATAAAAGTTCTTAGTCAAGCCAAATCTGGATCAAGTGGTGCCTTCCCATCTATGCCATTGAGTGCTTCAGGTGCACCTCAGGAGTTGCCTGCAGCATCTAAAGGAAAGAAAAAGGAAAAAAGCGACCTCTCAAAGATGATGAATGAAATTGAACAAGACCCGGATAGCCATGAAGGCTTCAATCTGGAGATCGGAGATAAAAATATCAGAAAGCAAGCACCAAAGGGTAAGCAGTTGCATACTCAGAGCCAAATGTTCAGGTATGCATATGGACAAATTGAGAAGGAAAAGGCTTTACAAGAGCAGAATAAGAACTTGACCTTCTCTGGAGTTATTTCAATGGCTAGTGATACTGATATTAGGAAAAGACCTACAATTGAGGTTGCTTTTAAAGATCTAACCCTCACTTTGAAAGGGAAAAACAAACATCTTTTGAGGTGTGTGACCGGGAAAATATTACCTGGCCGACTTTCGGCTGTCATGGGCCCTTCTGGAGCTGGAAAGACAACATTTCTTTCTGCTCTGGCTGGTAAAGCTACTGGGTGCACTATGAGTGGTATGATTCTCGTCAATGGAAAGATTGAATCAATCCATTCATACAAGAAAATCATTGGTTTTGTGCCACAAGATGATATTGTGCATGGAAACTTGACAGTGGAGGAGAACCTTTGGTTTAGTGCAAGATGCAGGTACACCACATGATGCAGGGAACCTGTAGTTTGAGTGTTCTTATTTCTTGAAGTACATGTGCTGCTACCAATATAATTCTTCTGATAATGCATTCTAACTACTATGCTTTTATTGAGTTTAAGCTGATATTGTTTGCTATTTTGTTGCTTATCTTAGTTTTGGTTAGCCTTAGAATTACTCGCAACTTTAGTAGCAGAACCAAACTTTTGTGCTGCATCTACCAGTTAAATCTATTTTTCCTACTTGCATTCCTAGTGGTATTAAACATATCTTAATCTTAAAACTCAAAATTTGATGAATGGCGGAAATCTGAATCTGATTTAGTGTTTGGAAGAACAAGTTGAGCTGTAATACGAATTTCTAATTAACAATTCAACTTACAGATACAATGGTTTTCTTTTTTTGCTATGGATTTTTAATAATCAATAAAAAACAGTCTGATAGTTCAGACTGTAGTGCTCTTTGCTTTTGGTCCCTATATTTTTTTTGTTTCTTGTTCACCTGTTTAGGTCACATGCATATTCTCAAGGATTACGTATTTCTGACTATTGTAGACTCTCCGCTGATCTACCCAAAGCAGAGAAGGTTCTAGTTGTTGAAAGAGTCATTGAGTCCTTGGGGCTGCAGGCTGTGCGGGATTCTCTTGTTGGGACAGTGGAGAAGCGAGGAATCTCTGGTGGCCAAAGGAAACGAGTAAATGTTGGGCTGGAAATGGTCATGGAACCTTCACTCTTGATTTTGGATGAACCCACATCTGGTTTAGACAGTTCATCTTCTCTGTTACTACTTAGAGCACTTAGACGTGAGGCTCTTGAAGGTGTAAACATTTGTATGGTTGTCCATCAGCCAAGGTAACTTTACTCTTCAAAATCACAAGGGAATTATCTATAATGTTATCAACTGTAGTTACATTTTTTCTCACCTGCGTTTTCCTCTGTTGGGATAAGAGCTGTTTTGAACAAATTGAGTTGTTAACAACTTAACATTGTACTTACATTCTTGGGTAGATATCTTTTGCCCCTATGAATTACAACGTCTTTACACTTTTCCTCCATGAACTACCAACTATGACATTTGACTCCATCAAAGTACCGTCTTATAACACTTTCCCCCTTATGTCAGTCGAAGGAACAGTCAATGGAGAAAGAATTTTTTTTTTCATTTTTGCCCCCACTTTAGGAGGGTATAAGGTCATTTTAGTGATTTGAAGTGGGGGCAAAAATGGAAAAAAAATCTCTCTCTGTTGACAGTCCCTTTGACTGACAAAAAGGGAAAACGTGTTATAAAATGATAGTTTGATAAGGTCAAGTGTCATAGTTGGTAGTTCATGGGAAAAGTGTAAAGGTGTTATAGTTTATGGGGACGAAAGGTAATTACCCCTACATTTTTTCTCACCTGCGTTTTTCTCTGTTGGGATAACGTTTTCCTCTCTTTTGTGTGCTTCAGTTACTCCTTGTTCAGGATGTTTGATGATTTGATACTTCTAGCTAAAGGTGGTCTTACGGTGTATCATGGATCAGTGAAGAAAGTTGAAGAGTACTTTGTCAGCCTTGGGATTACCGTCCCTGAGCGTGTTAACCCTCCAGACTACTTCATTGACATTCTTGAGGGAATCATAAAACCAAGTACAAGCACAGGGGTAAATGTCAAACAACTCCCTGTTAGATGGATGCTTCATAATGGATACCCAGTTCCCATGGATATGCTACAGAGTGCCGATGGAATGGCAGCAGCAACTGGTGAAAATTCTAATCATGGAACAAATGTTTCTAGTGATGAATATGATTCCCAGTCTTTTGCTGGAGAATTTTGGCAGGATGTGAAGTTCAATGCTAAGTTACAGAGCGACAATATACAACATAATTTCTTAAAGTCAAATGACCTATCCAACAGGAATACGCCTGGTGCATTCCAGCAATACAAAAACTTTCTTGGGAGGTAAATACCAAATCTTCTCTTTTAGCTGAACATAAAGTCCTATTTTTCTTTCTCTAGGTAGAAAGAAAAATTGGTTCTGTTGGCTTCCCAGTTCTATCGAGATTTTGTTCTGTCTAATAATTCAAAGTTCATTAGTTAGATGGCTTGGCTTTTTTGCAGGGTTGGTAAGCAGCGGCTTCGAGAAGCTAGGCCACAAGCTGTAGATTTTTTGATTTTATTGCTGGCTGGAATCTGCTTAGGCACACTTGCTAAAGTGAGCGATGAAACGTTTGGATCGCTTGGCTATACATACACAGTAATAGCAGTTTGTAAGTTAAAATCCTCCAAATTCATGACTATGCGATGTTAGTTCCCTTGAAGCTGTAGACACTCAAAAACATTCTAAATTTGGGATGAGCAATTTGGCTTATAACATGCTCCTTTTTCTAACCCTTCCAAATCTGGATCAATGTTATTTCAGCTCTTCTTTGCAAGATTGCGGCTTTGAGAACGTTTGGATTGGATAAGTTGCACTACTGGAGAGAGAGTGCTTCTGGCATGAGTAGCCTAGCTTACTTTCTTTCGAAGGATACAATTGACCATTTCAATACAATCATCAAGCCTCTGGTTTATCTCTCTATGTTCTATTTCTTCAACAATCCTAGATCATCTGTGACCGATAACTACCTTATTTTGGTCTGTCTGGTTTACTGCGTCACTGGTATAGCTTATGCATTGGCCATCTTTCTTGAACCTGGGCCAGCACAACTGGTATGTCTACTTAAGGATACATATATATTGTAATTATATATATAACGTTCTTCCTTTTAACTTACAAGCCACTTTTTTTCTGCCATATGCAGTGGTCAGTGCTTCTTCCAGTTGTTCTGACTCTCATTGCAACCCATAATAGTAATAACAAAGTTGTGGATGTTCTAGCTAATCTCTGCTACACAAAGTGGGCATTGGAAGCATTTGTAATAGCAAATGCTAAAAGGTTTGGCCCGACAGACAATCCTTGTCGATATGTAGTTAATAATATCTTGTAGATATCATAGCTGATCTTTCTTTGGCTTCGGATTTTTCTTTTGCTTCCAGATATTCTGGAGTGTGGCTTGTAACGCGCTGTGGTTCGCTCATGAAGAGTGGCTATGATCTCAATCATTGGTATGGTTGTCTGGCCTGCCTCATCTTTACTGGAATGCTAAGCCGCGGTGTTGCATTCTTCTGTATGGTAACCTTCCAAAAGAAGTAAATTATTTTCATCGATCCATTCTATCTGTGTACATAAATGGTAGAATGCTGTATCAAGACTCTTTCCTTGGTAGTAACTCACTCCCATAGACCTTGAATATTCTTAGAAAATGACACAAGATGAGACCACTACTGCACGCAGAAGAATTATGTCTCTGACAATCTGATCCTTATCACATACATCTCAACTCTTGATAATTAATTGTGGAAATTTAAACCTAATTAAGTAAAGAAACAAGCGGCTGTTAGTGTAGATCATTTGTATATCAGAGTGGAACTTAATGGATATATATATATATCTAATTGTTGTGCGGAGTCTAGTTTTGATGGGTTGATGGGTGTGTGCCCTTAAACGGATCTGGCTTAGCTGCTGTAATTTTTTTTTTCAGCGGTTCGGATTTGATTTCACTCTCTTTCTTGTGAAAAACTTGAAATGAAATCTGAATTGTTCAAAAAAAAATTACTGTTAGTTTTTACAACACCTAAGCCAAATCCCCCTTAAACATGTGTTAGACGGAAAATTATCCGAAACTCCCGGGGCCTAACCATGTATGGATGCACCTCAAGGCAAGATCGGGGGCCATGCATTAGAGTTTTCTGCTGGGTGCATTGTGCTGCCCAGTACATATGATCTTTGGGAACATTTTCACATGTTATGAGGAGAATTAAGGCTCTAACCATCCTCTTTTCTGAGCTCTCTTCTAAGTTCTAACTTCTAACCATGAATTCAACTTCTTAGTACTGTTGGCCGGATACTGATTTTATGAAAATCTTAACCCTTAAATTAAATTCCTTAAGTCACTACGCTACCAAATTTAACGTTTGTGGTGGCCTACTCAATTATCTCTCAACCATCTAGGGCCCAAAATAACTCCTCACTGTAACAATTAATTCCTCAATAATTCTCCAAAATTTAACATTATTTCTCCCATAAATCATCACATTTCCATCTTTGTAACGAGCCATGCAACATATGACGTATGTGGTAGTTACCCTATATCAAATGATTTGACATGAATTAAAAATTAAGAGAAAAATCATCACGCTCAAGATGAGCACTAATTACCATACACAAACAGATAGTCAAACTAAGATAGTTAACAAGTGCTTGCAGAAGCAACATAACTATTTGAAATGTTTTGCTCATAATAGACCTAAATGATGAATAAAATGGTTACCATGGACTGAGTACTGGTACAATACCACTTGGCAAGGGTCCATTAAAATGACACCATTTGAAGCCGTGTATGGTAGGCAGCCTCCCAAATTATTTTCCTATATGCCAGGTACTACAAGGCAAATGTTGTGGACAATGATAGAGGAAGGGGGTGGCCCATATAGGCCATGCTACCCCCAACTCATGAGGAAAAAAATTGAAGGTAAAAAAAATAATTTATAAGGTTTTTTTTTTTTTTTTGGCATATCGGCCACTAGCAACACAATTTATTGACCTTTAACCCCTATCCATACTAAATTCTACCTCTATCCCTAGCTATGGATGAGGCTATAAAGAGTAGAGAAGAAATTTTGGCCATCTTACAGCAAAATTTACATCATACTCAATAAAGAATGAAAAAGTCTACCCACGCATTGTGAGCAAGGTGTTTTGAAAGGAAGTGATGTAATGAGCCACACAATAGATGACGTATGTGGCTGTTGCATAGGAATTCCACGTGGCACCAATGACTACTTGAATAATGAGAGCTGGAATTAATAGTTGGAGTACCTTTTATTACTTGTAATAAGAAGTTGGTTAAGCAGTTATGTTGGTTCAATTCATCGTTTGGCCCTGTCAAACACTCAATACCCACGGGCGTCTTTTACCTTTTACCCTTTCAAGTTTTCAACCCCGCGTTATGCTATGCCAAGTCCAAGTTCAACTTTTTAGGACACTACTGAAAAAGAGTAGAGTTTAACTTATATTATGATTAGTTTTAAAATTCCATTTTTACCGTCTCCGATCAATAACTAACACATAAGCAAAAACATAAAAATTTCACAAAATATACTAGATTTTAGAGTGATAAAATCTCTAAGAGCATTCTCAGCAGCTTTCTCGTCATTTTTCCAAGTTTAGGGAATCAAATTACTTTTTGTCTCATTGTTCAAATACACTCTACAATAGATTCCATTTATATATAGTTCCCTATAACATTCAAATATTATTTGTTTTATTTTGTTTTAGTTTTTATATTCATTCATTTATTTTGCATAGGAAAGTGTGAGAGAAAAGAGAATGTCATTTTATAATTATAATAAACCATGTGGATTATTACAGTTGAACCCTATACATTGGGTTCAACTATAGCAATCCTAATGTATAGGGAAGATATAGGAAAGCTGTTATAGGTGAGTTTTTGTGATTTTATTTTTTTGAGATTTTTCATGTGTAGGGAAGGGAAACAGCTTTAGGATAGCTACTGGGAATGCTTTAAAGGATTAACTTTTCATTTCTAAGTTTTAATTTTGAATCTAAAAGCAAGTTTTGAGGCATTAAAACGGGTTTTTAGGTATTAGAATAGAAACATGTTTTAGAGCATTAGAAATGGGTTTTGAGGCATTAGATATAAGTTTTAGAGCATTAGAAACGAGTTTTGAAGCATTAGAAATAGATTTTAAAACATTAGAAACAGGTTTTGAGGCATTAGAAATTGGTTTTGGGGCATTAACAATTGGTTTTTGAGGTGGGTCATGGCCGGTGGGGTTTGAGGTATTCATCGCCTGCCAGATCTCTGGGTCTGGTGAGACCCACGGCATGGGTCCGACCCGACCCACGTCGTGAGTCTCGCCGGCTACGAGTTTTTTTTTCTCTAATTTTGTATGGTTGTTCTCATTTTCATTTTTGAATTTTTTAAATTAATGATGTATCACATGATGATTAGATGTTGTAAAATGATTGGTTTACACCATGACCTAATAATAGAGACTCTCAAAAGAGTAATACTTTTTAGAAACACACTTTGATAGTTTGTTGTATCACTTTACCACACTTTAAATATTATTGGACCATTTCAAAGGGAACTACTAGTTTATGAGGCTTTTTATTTATTTATTTATTTTTATTTTATATATATATATATTTTCCCACTGATATCACAAACCATAGAACACGCTCCAAAGGTTTTCCTTGTTCCTCACGCATGCATGGAAAGCTCCCATCTCTTTTGTCTATCTTTGTAACAAATATACCAAGCATTTATCACTCTTTTCAATTAATTGTATTACCCTTAAATTAAATATATGTTGTTGAAGCAAATTATTGGACGGTTGGACTAAACGATGAGACTCCTATAAAACCATGCAAAAATCATCAATCTTTGAAGGAGTGCAGTCATTGAGAGAAAATGGAGTGGAGAAAGGCTCCTTGTTAGAGTGCATGGATGCTTGTCACGTGACAG
Source organism: Carpinus viminea (assembly GCA_013348765.1). Classification (NCBI taxonomy): domain Eukaryota; kingdom Viridiplantae; phylum Streptophyta; class Magnoliopsida; order Fagales; family Betulaceae; genus Carpinus; species Carpinus viminea. Next base: position 7,507,446 of record CP054668.1, on the reverse strand, counting down.
GCTCACAGTATATTTTATCATGATTGACATGTCTACCATGTCTAGCTTGTCAAGAGGTAGAAATCTTATTTTTATTTACAATCAAAGTTACCTCTAATCTTAAATACTATGGGTGATGTGTCGGCCTTAAAATGCCTAGTTAGGACCGAGGGTTTTCGGATGCCCAGTGCACGGTCTCTCTCGGCCTTATGATATTTTATATGCATTTTTAATTAGTATGAGAAAGTGGAAGTGATTGTATAATTCAAATCAAAGAGAAGGAAAGTCGAAAATTCAATTCATACCCTATTGAGTCATTGACGTTGTGGCTATAAAAATTTGATGTGGATATCTGTAAATGATTCCAAATCTATTGGAGTCAACTCAGAAATGAGGGTTGTTCAAATCCAAAAAGTAGATGAGGAAATTTTGGATTTGGTCTTTAACGTTCACACTTGAGTGGAAAGGTTTTGTTTGGCTTGATTGAGTTGAGAGTCCAAACCATTATCCATTATCCATTAACCATGTCGGTGCATGCATAATCAGTCTTATACATCGATCTTTAGAAGAATATTGGGTAGGTGCTTAAGATTCCTATATTGTCCAACCAAAAAGAGTATACGTTTTAGTCTAATTTCAAAATTTTAACTAATAAACAAACATTTTCTTTTTCAAATTATTTCATATTAATTCTAGCAAATATTTCTAGGGGTGCTTAGAATGCTTTAAAGGGTTTCATACAATGACGCATCAAACTAATCAACTAACGCTACATGAGTCTTGTCACCTCTATTTTTTAATGAGAATAAAAGTATTAAAAAAATATAATAAAAAATGGTATTTTTGACACTCTGATGTACCATTTTAATACTTTTATTCTTCTTTTTTCCCATCAAATAAATAAGAGAAAACCTTAGAATCCGGACCATATGCAAAAGATACCTTTTACAGTCCCTACTTACAAACTGATATCTAAATAAACACAAAACAGTTTCATAAAAATATCATACACTTACACACATATTATATTTTGAACTTATTCAAACTGAGATAAAATTCTAAATAGTTCACTTTTCACCTCTAGATTTTAGTTTTTAATCTAAAAACAAGTTTCAGGTGGGCGTTTCAAGCGAGACCCACGGAGTGGGTCTTGCCAAACCCGGTTTGGAGACAGGGGCATTTTGGTCTTTCTTGTGGGCTGATTTGCAGTTTTTTTTTCTCACTTTAATTTTTTATAATTTTTTGGGGAAGGTAATGTGTCAAAATGGGATTATGGGCTACAAAAGAGTACCTTGCAGATGATCCGGACCCAAGGGGTTCCCAATTAAATAAAGGAAGAAGAGAAGGAATGAAGAGATACGAATTGCACACCGACCCTTAGAAGTAGACATTAAACAACCTTTGCTTCCAACCAAATTAACCTGCGCCCATTTGCGCCCTTCAGCTAGCTAGCTCTCTGTGCCTCTCTGGCAATAAATTACGATACGCCTACGCCGACGACTAACTGTACGGAACCCCCACCTTCACACTTATTAAAATCCTCCACTTTCCCAAATCCTCCTCTTCCTCCTGGAATTGGATGCCTATGTGCAAAACCAAAATGGCAGTCGACGCCGACGCTCCAACCCCAACCCCTCGCACGACTCGCGCTCCCCGAACCCCACGCTCTCCCAGACCAACAACACCAACTTTCACCGCCGCCGGCGCCGGCGCCTCTTCCTCCTCCGACCCTCCCACCTCCAACATCGCCAGCGGTTCACTCTACACCTCCGGGACTGGAACCTCCACCTCCAGCCGCAACTCCCTTTCCAGCCTCCGCCAGTCGCTCCCCGAGAACCCCCACATCTACGACTACTCCGAGCTCTGCTCCGCCACCAACAACTTCCTCGCCAGAACCTACACCGGCTCCACCTCCTCCACCCGCTCCTGGCGCTGCACTCTCCGGGGCAAAGACGCTATCGTTTTCCAGCGCAAGTTCCGCCGCAAGATCCAGATGCCCCAGCTCAAGCAACGCCTTGCCGTTATCTGCCGTAGCCACCACCTCAGCCTCGTCAAGCTCCTCGGCGCTTCCATCTCCGGCGACCACATTTTCCTCGTCTACGACTTCGTTGATGGCGCAAACCTCGCGGCCTGTTTGCGGAACCCCAAGAACCCAAACTTCTCGGTGCTCTCCACGTGGATGTCCCGAATGCAAATCGCCACGGATTTGGCGCACGGCCTCGACTACATTCACAACAGCACCGGCCTGAACATGAGCTTAGTGCACAACCACATTAAGAGCAGCAGCATCCTGGTCACCGAGCCTTCCTTCAACGCCAAGATTTGCCACTTCGGCACCGCTCAACTCTGCGGCGAGATCGACGAAAACGGAGCTCCTGAAGATTCTGCCCGGCGGCGGTTCGAGTCCGAGATACAAGGGCGAAATTCAAGAGGTATCCGAAACGACGCTGTCGAAATTGAGGCGGTCGGACAGTCGAAAATTGCAATTCGAAGGTGTGAAGGGGTACATGTCCCCGGAATTTCAATCAACTGGCGTTGCAACGCAAAAGAGCGACGTCTACGCGTTTGGGGTCGTAATCTTGGAGCTCCTGTCCGGAGAGGAGCCTTTCAAGTATAAATTCGATAAGGCCAAGGGTGACTTCGTTCGGACCACGGTGATCGAGGCAGCGAGAGCAGCTATTGGCGGCGACGGCGACGATGGGGGCCTCAGAAGGTGGGTGGATCGGAAGTTGAAGGACTCGTTTCCGGTGGAGGTGGCAGGGAGGCTGATACGCCTAGCGCTGGATTGCGTACACGTGGAGGCTGATATGCGGCCCAACATGGGACGCGTGGCGGGGAAGATTTCTAAGCTTTATTTGGAGTCTAGGAGTTGGTCCGACAGCGTCAAAATGCCAACCGATATCTCGGTCTCTTTGGCACCCAGATGACTGATGACTACAACTACTCCATCGAATAGTCTAAAATATTGGTTTAATTTATTGTTTTTCGTGAGAAATTTGTTTGTTTGAGTAGGGATGGGATGGGATGGATGGCGCTCTTTTATTAAATTTTGATCGGATGATAATTTTAAGAGTAAATCATTTTTTGAGAAATATAAGAGTTATTCATGTAACAGTGACAGCGATTTGATGTTTGTAATATAAACAGTAGTCAATAGTTGTTGCATTTGGGCATCTTTTGCTTGCTTCTTTATCAACTATCATCTTTTGTTTCTCTAATAATCAATCAAAATTACAAAATACATAGCAGGAAAGACCAAGAGTCATAAAACAAACAAATCTATGTTCTAATAAATTCTAATTCTAATATTACATATCATGTTCGTATTGTGTTTACAGATCATGAGTTAAATTGTCCGCCTTAACTCCCACCCCTTTCTTTGTTCCCAAATGTAACTAAGAAAAGAAAAGAAAGGAGAAAGAGAAAAGAGAGAAAAAAAAAATGTAACCAAGACTCTCAACTGTCAATGTTGTAACTTGATAAGAAATCAGTGGACCATTAACTTTACCTTTCGGTTTTTTCAGCCTAATCTATTGACTAATAATATATATTTGATAGAGGTTCATTGTTTTGGGTTGGAGAACATTGTTTGAATTCAATGTAAAGTAGAGTCCAAAAAGGTAAGGTAGACTATCCATGCACGGCCAACCAGTAACCACACAAATTTGAATAAAAGTAAAAAAAGGGTCAGTGCTCCAAAAAAGTCTTGAGGCCATAAAACGACGCCGGCAACCAGCTTCATACATATGGGATAAAAGCGTCGGGATATGATAGTGATAGCCGTTATGGTGGTGATGATGAAAGTGAGGATAAGGACATGTTATAGTGAGATGGATATGAAAATTATTATTATTATAATTGGATTTGTTAGAAGGTATTGCGTGAGATTTGATAAGATCAAATGGAGGACATATAAGAAGGCTAATGACAACCCTACAGAGTTGTTAATTGTGAGAGACGGTCCGAGTTCAAGTGAGGCTTTATTGAAAGAATTTGGTCTAACAGCCCTGAATAGGAGTCCGAATCTAATTTAAACTCTTTATAAAATCATAATTTAAATTAATATCTTATTATTTAATAAATAAAAGTAAATTTCTAACTGAGGATATCTAACATAGCGGGTGTCTTTGTCAAAGGATTAAAAAAATTATTATTACTTTTTACATTATATTAATAATTTTTTATTATTATTTAAATAAAAAATAATTATAAAATATTTTTTTAATTTTTATACAAAATATATATATATTTTTTTCACATCAACCAAATCTATTATAATTTTTCGACCACTTTCTTATTCGAGTCATCGAAAAACGTAGCTAGCCATCTACGAGGCATTACTGGTTTAGAAGTCAATTTCTTATTGTTGAGGGTCAATGTTCTGCTTGAGCAAATAGAGGTAACTCCAAAACTTTTGGGAGTATTTTAATGTATTATTTTATTTGCTGACACGGCAATGGTGGGACTACAAAGATTAAGAGCAACCAACTCAATAAACATATGAGGACTAATATTCTTAGAAGACGATAATGACTTTTAAAATTATTATTTAATTAAAAATTTAATAATAATTAATTATGTGTTTAATAATAGTAATTTAAAAAATATGTCATTTAAAAAGTAATATAAGAGTGACTTTTAATCTTACTTAAAAATAAGAGACCATTGAACAGAAAAACCTTAAGCCTATATATGATATTGAAACCAAATGCACACTTGAGAATTGGATTAAAAATAGGGGAAACTTCACTTATCCACCCTGAACTTTCATGGTTTTTGCACACTTTTTCAATGTTCAAAAACTCTTACTTAGATGTATCAAATTTTGGTTTTCTCTCACTTTGTTCTTTCTGTACAGAAAATCCTTTGTAATGTCAATTTTATCCCTGACTCCAAAATTACACTGTTCTCAAAACGACGCAGTTTTAGTTTTGGAGTCAGAGGTAAAATTGGTATTGCGTTAGGATTTTCTATACGAAAAGGGCAAAGTGAGAGAAAACCAAACTTTGATACACCTAAGTAAGAAGTTTTGAACGTTGAAGGGTATTTACAAAAGTGGCCAAAGTTCAAGGAAAATTGGCATTCCGTTAAGATTTTCTGTATAGAAGGGGTAAAGTGAGAGAAAACCAAACTTTGATACACCTAAATGAGAGGTTTTGAAAGTTGAGGATATTTGTAAAAGTGGCTAAAGTTCAGAGAGGTAAGTGAAGTTTTTCCTAAGATAAATGCATGTATTGAAGAAATTTGTGGGCCTAAAGAGTGTTGTCTATTCTTTATAAACATGTCCAAAATTTTGTCTATAGGCAATGTAAAATTATTTCTCAACACTATTCCTCATGTGCAGGCTGATTTTTTTCTAGTCCTTATCACGGGATAAATAGTGCAGGCCCTATTCGTCCTGTGATAGGCTCTGATATCATGAAAAAATTCATGGGCCTAACAAATCTTATAAAACTAGTTCTACCAAAAAATGTTATCAATTCTTTATAAACATGCTCAAAGCCTTATCCAATTCTTAACAAAATTCACGTCAAAATGCAATGTCCAGCATCAAACCTAGCAAAGAGAAGTAGAAACTATTGTAATAAGTGAGGAAAGTAAACCTAGTAACTTCGTAAATCTGCATTAATTCCAGCAGCCGGCGAAAACCCCGTTAAAACAGAAATCTTCAAATAACCCAATTAAGCACCAACCATGAAGAGCCATATAATGAATTCAATCGAAAAGAGATTGTTATATACAGAGAGACAGAGTAGGTAAAAAGAAAGAGCATGTTGGTGTACAGATCACATGATCACATCATCTCCAGCCACCTTAATTAGCTCTAGAGTTTTTGAGGTCCCTTGCATAAAAAGGACCTGAAAATTAAAAAAAAGCCTAAATTGCCAACAAATACTGGAATTCAAAGTCATATGGTATATTGTCAAGGACAGCAGATATCCTGGTGCCAGGGTTGTGGCCTCTGAAGCAATCCACCATTGCCTTCCTCAATGACCCTGAAGTTGGTAGCTGCTGGCAAGCCCACTCCACAAATGAGTCTGTGTCTGCGGCAAAATCAAGCATGTTTTGAAGCAGCAGCTCTGGGAATGCTATTCTTTTCGTCCCACTCACTACTATTGAAGCTTGCAAATAGTCTAGCTTTGCTTTTTCCAACTCAACTGCTACGCCATCACCTGTGTATATTCTAACCTGCACATAATCCCAAATTATTAATTCATGGTGTGTTGATGATGATGATGATCAAGAAAGAGATTAATTGTTTAACTACTAACAGCAGGAGATGAACGAGTTCCACAAGACAGAGCAAATATGACATTTGGATCCATTGACTCCAATCCATAAAGTTTGCGAACCACCACTTCCTTGTCATCCTTTTCGTCCTTGCGATAAACCTATCAAATCATCTAATCATTATTTTAACAAAACTTGCACTAGCTAATAGAATAATCGACTCTGATTATGATAAAATATAGGTAGCTGTTCACTTGTGTGTATATATATATTCGCGTACCTAGGGCCGGCTCAATGTTTTATGGGGCTTTAGCCAAATTTCTTAAATGGGGCCTTATTTTTTTAAATCAAAATCCACCAAAAAAAAAAGAGACAAAAATTCATACAAAATCCACAAGAAAAATCAAGCACAAAAATAAACATTGCAAAGAAACAATTTTTTTTTTTTACTTATATGAATCCTTACCTCATTGATATACCTATTTCAAACAATACCCACCAAAAAAAATTGTCAAAAAACCCATAAAAACCTACAAAAAAAAACTCATACACCTTTTTAAGTATAAGGATATTTGCTTTTATGGGTTAATTAGTCTTATTTTACCATAGACTTATTATATTGAGGCTTATTAATAAAATTGAGGCCTTTTTTAAATTACTCACTTATCATGATTATAAGCCTTAAGTTTATATTAAAAAAAAAATGGGACCTTATTAAAAAAAATGGGCCATAAAATTTTTTTTAAAAAAAAATTCATTAAAAAAACTTTTTTAGCCTTTTTAATCCGCCCTAGGCGAACACCATACTCGCCTAATGGTCTAGCCGGCACTGCGCGTACCTCTTTCCTGCTTGAAGATGCTGGCTTTCTCAAAATGAAATGCTCTATTGCTTGAGCATTTATTATATTGCCTCCTATGTTAAGGGTTGCCTGAATACACAAAGTATATACTCATTATTTGTAAGATTACAAGAGTTGTTGATTATTAGGTTGATCGTTTGGCCAGCATATATAGTTGCATGCACTTACTTTTCTTTCCTTTTGCAACAAAATCAATGCAATTTGCTTTGAAAAGGAAGAGGAAGATGGGCTTTTACCTTGTTCATCAATGCAAGTAATTTGTCAGGAGTAGCAGGCACCCCATACTGCAGAAACCCCTGAAACAGAAACCCAATGACTTTGAACACAAGATAATTCTGTCGAATTTGTAAGATTACGTGTACTGCATGTGTACATATATAATATATATATATATATATATATATATATATATATATATAAGATAAGATATAAAAGTAGAGAAATTATATAAGGAAATGGATTTTTCCGTAATATACATGCATGATACAAGCATTGTACATGTTGATCCAAAATGCTAATTTCTGATGGTTTGTCAAGAATCTCAAGTCCACTGTCTGGAGATTGTTCATCAGAGCCCTGCCAGATCCACAAAGACAAAAGGGAAAATCAAAACATGACTGCATTTATAATCATAATTTCAAATTTTAAAATCTTGCGAAGTCGATATCTCATGTTTCCAACCCCTTTTGATTTCACAGTTTTTTTTTTTAATATTTAAATGCCCAAAATGTCTCCCACCCCCAACACTTTTTTAGGGGAAAAATCAACTTTACTCCCCTAAGTTTTAGGGATTTTCAATTTGAACTCCAAAGTTTAAAAATTGGCAATGTACCCACTATTGTTTTAAAAAATTTCAATTCAAACCTTCATTACTAATTTCTGTCTAATTAGACAAAAAAAAATTTAAAAAATAATAATACTTGAAGGTAATTACGTAATTTTATAGATTTCTGTCAAATTTGACGGAAGTTAGTAACAGAAGGTTTAAATTGAAATTTTTTGAAACATTAGAGAGGTATATTGCCAATTTTTAAATTTTGGTGTTCAAATTAAAAAACTCCTAAAATTTCAGAAGTTAAGAGTAGATTTTCCCTCTTTTTAGAGAAATTTTAAAAAATAAAAAAATGCCGTATACTCACCCACAACTTAGTTGTAACTTGTGGGTCACTAGAATTTTGAATTTTCACTTACTTTTTTAAAAGAAAAAAGAAGGGCATTTTGGGTATTTCAACAACAACAAAAAAAGGCAAAATTAAAAAGGGCCCGGGTAAATATATCTGGGATACCGAAATTGTAAAATTTTCAACTTCGAGAAAGTAAATAATGAAATTGCAAAATCACTTATGATTGAAATTAAGTATGGCTTTTCTATGCTGATGTATTTGTAGATAGGAAGGTACCTCAACTTTGTTAGCAAAGGAATAGAGGTAGGGCTTGAAATGGACTTGGAGTCGAGGGAGGCTGAGGTGAAGACAACCAAGTTCTTGTAAGGACCAATGTCCCTGGGAATGGACTCTTCCATGTTGAATATACCATATGGGTCTTGCTGCCTCGACTCCTTTTGTGACGAAGGCTTTGACCCTGTCTCTGCCCCCCTGAAGCTTCTTGTTGTGCTCATCAAAGACCTGAATATTGGGCCTGACTTCTCCAATTCCATTGCTCTTGATGTTCTAAGCAGCCTCGTATATATGACATTCAAACATTTCATGATGCTCTCAGATAGCTTGTTGGGTTGCCATTGCTGCTTCTCCTCATCTTCTGATGGTTGTATTGATGCATTTGCTTGAGATTTTGGTGGGAGCTGCTCTAAAATAGTTGGTGGAATATTACTACGTTCTTTTGGCTGACACAAAAAAGAGTCATCATTTTGGAATTTGGAATTAGTATTATTAATTGAATGGAAGGGGGATAACCCCGTGTTAAATCTAATAATTTAATCAATACTTAAATTACCTTGGGTGATGGATGGCGCACGTCTCTAAAGGGCGAGGATGGCTTCAGCAATATCCCACTTTTTCTTGGAGCCTTGTCCTGAAATATAGCAGCCTCTGCTCGGAGATGATTTTCTTTGTGATCATGGTGAAATGTTCTTGAGTTTCCCAATTTGTGATCAGGAGTGAAGTGGTGAAGATTGTAATCGCCTTTGATAGCTTTACTTATGAAATGCAAAGCTTTGGTCTCATGAAAGGCCATCATTTCATTACCACCACCACCACCTTTATTATTGAGTGGGGTTGGGGAATAGTGATGAGGAGTTCCTCCATGTTGCCATTCCTTGGTGAGTTGCTGTTCATGTTTCAAACTGTTTTGGAGTTGCCTTATTTGCCCTTCTAGTCGGCTTATCTCATCCTCCACCATAGCTAACTCTGCTAACACCTCTTTCATCTGCATAATAACCCATATAAAGTGGGTTATTGATAAAGATAATCATAGGTATTAAGTCTCATATTATTTAATTAGTAGTTGAAACTAATCAAATTTTATAATAAATTATAAGAAAACTCTAAATTAACTAGTCATTTTGGGTTAATAAAGTAGATGTTGCTAAAGTTTTTTTTTTTGGATCGTTACAAATTATATTAGAGCCTAGAAGCCCAAGCCAAAGGGTGCACAAGCCCATAAAGGTGTAAGCTTAATAATAAAACCATGCGGCTTGGCTCAAAGTGGACAATACTATTCTATATGTGCATATATACCTCAAACAAATGTCGATGCATACTATATATATATATATATATCTTGTCCCACCAGAAATTAAGTGATCGAACTCCAATTAATAGAAGTTTACCTTAGGAGGAAGGAAGTTAGGGATGGTGATTGCAGAACCATCATGTTTATTATGGACACGCTCCAAAATCTCATGCATCTTTTCTTCTCGATTGAGCATTTTTTGAAGTATAGAGACCTGTCATATGGAAATTGTTACTGCACCTTTCTCAAATACAATGTCTGTGTAACTCTCTATATATAATTGAATAAGGAAAAATGATTACAACTAGTGGCGGAGCCAGAAATTGACTCAAGTAGGTGGTGGAAGTCCCCAAGAAGTAGTTCAATCTGCTGTGAACCACGCCTTTACGAAGAGTCAAGCTGAATCCCTCCCTACCCTTGTGTGGACATGTCAAAAAAAAAAAAAAGTAGGGGGTGGAAATAAAATGATTTTTTTTTTTAATGTTGGGGGAATTTTTTTTTTTAACATAACGTCTTTTTTTTTTAAAAAAAATGTATCAATTATTTTTTACTTGCCCATGATACAATCTAAGATTTTTCGGAAACCTGAAAATTTATTTATCGTTTTAATACTTATCACTCTAATGATATTATAATAAAATTATTAGGATGTTCCAATAGCTAACAATCTAACAAAACAACAAATATATAAATAAAAAGAACAAATAACATACATGAGATTGACAAGAATAACTGAATAAGTAAACAAACGAGAGTTTTTTTTTTTTTAAGTTAAGTTTGGACTTTGGAAGGGCCTGGGCTAAAATGGAAGGGTTGGGCTATGGGCTATGCTAATTTGGAGGGGCTAGGCTATGGGCATGACAATATTTAGACATAAAAATATATGAAAATTTAAATAAATAAAAAATATTAAGCATGGGCTCTATCCCCAGCGTGGGTGTCATGTATAGATTCGCCCCTGATTACAACAAAACGGATGATTCTTTCCACTCCTAATCCGAAAGGAAGAAAGAGTGGAGGATCCTAAAACTAAAAAATGGATGTGCACCTCCAATAACATATCCAAAACGAAATAAAACAATGCAAAAATACACACAAATAGTAGAAAATGGGTCAAATAAATGACTCAATTCTCCCAAAAGGCTGCACAAATTAAGCAATTACAGAAGCAAAATGGACAGATTAAGGAGAACCTATGTAAATCCCCGGATAGAAACAACAACAGGTTACTATCGAAATGAGACTAGAGCAGTAAGAACAGTACTGTCTACGTCAGAGGCCAAAGCAAAAATATGCAAGTCTAATTAGTGTCCTAATAAACTAAACTTTGAGAAATAAATGATATTGCCTAAATGCTTTCGAGCATTCTAATGAAATGTCTCTAAGTGTTGCATCCTAATTAACCTAATGAGAGCTGTTCTAGTAGGTGTTCAAAAAGTGAATTGATATATGGCATTCGGTGCACTAAATGGGTGTATTGGAATAGGTTTCATTTGAGAGGGACCATGATCAGGAATGTGTACAATCGCAGCTAACGTAGAATGCTTAACGTAGCATCATACTTCAATGAATGGAAATCAACAATTTGAGGGCCTACAACTACTATATTACATACAGTAATGAATAAATAAAAATGAAATGATCACCTGCAATCGTGCTTAATTAATTAACGAGGGTGGTGAAACTATTATTCAAACATGAAAATGCTTGGTTAATTTCCAGTCATGAACTAGAGATCAATCTTTTGCCCATGCATACCTCTTTTTCAAGCTGCTTCATGTTTTGCGGCCCACTACTTACAACCTTTTTCTTTCTCTGTAATTTTGGGGAAAAAAAGAAAAGAAAAGGGAATCAAAGGAAAATGCAAAGATCGAGCATCCCGCCCCAGATGATGATTAATATGAAACAAGCTAGGAACTTACGATACTAGTCTCCAATGGGGTCGCCATTAATGAAACTTGAGCAGACAGCAGCTTAGGCCTCAGCCGGTGTCTGGGAGAAACACTAAAACAGCATGGGAAGGGAAGGAAGGGAAGGCAAGAAGAAGAAGCTTGGACCCTAAGGAAGAGTGGCTGCTGAGCTGGTTGTTGTTGTTGTTGTTGTTGACGTTTGAATTGAAAAGGGAGAAGAAGATGAGGGGGAGCTTTCTGCAGATTCAGGGTGGTGAGGTTGGTTCAAGAACATCATGCACACAAAATAGAGCTTGGTGGGTTTGGCTTTGACGTAGCTTGCAATTCTCGTTTTTCAAAAGACTTGGCGGTTATACCTTCTGTCCACAACTACTCTTTTCTTAGCATTTTCTTTTATAGTAGTTTCACAACTACTCTTTCCTGCTTTTTAAGCTTTTTCTCTGCCTTGTGTGGCTTTTGTTGGGCTTGTATTTGCTTTTCCTTATGTTTTTTATGTTTGTTTTCGGATTTGTGTTGGTTGCTCTCCTAGCTTCAATTCCTTCAATAGTGCCTTTCCGCTTCTATCATTGTCCGGTGGTCGTTGCTGGTTCATTATGGGGGCTCAGATTTTTTCTGTGCCCCTTTGGCTTATGTTATCAACCTTGTGCGGCCTTTGAGAGGACTAGATCACTTGTTTGATCCATTTCTTATCCTTTGTAATTATTGTTTCACTGTTATTGTTTGTTTTGGGTTTATTGTTGAGGAGCCCACCCTTTTTTCAATGTTAGGATCTCTCACTTCTTCTTTCTTTTGGATCAAAAGTGGTAAATATCCTCCCTTGTAGCCCTTTTCTTATTTGTCTTTAAAAAAAAAAGCATTTTCTTTTATTTATTTATTTATACCATTTCTTTTTTAATTCAAACAATTCATCTTTGTCCTACCTCCCAATTTAATCAAAACAAAAATAATTTTATGCCAATTTCTGCTGCGTTTTATATCGGTTTCTATAATCTATGCATGCTTTCTTTGGATTAAAGTTTGATGCTACATATGACTCCCTAGTCCCTGCTACATCCTCAGAATACTCTCACCCACCAGGAAAAAAAATCATATAGAATAGTCGCCTTGTATAATTTTTAATATGAATTTAAGGATAAATTTAAAATTTTATAAAAATTTTAAGTATAAAAGTTATTTCATCAATTTTAACGTTTGTTTAATGTCAAACTCCTATGAAAATAGATTAATTGTATCAAATTAAATGATGGAAGGGTAAAATTGAAAATTCTTAAACCTTAAGAATATTCTCAAAACGCGTGAGAATTGAGATAACCTTTTTCGAAATTTTCCATAAGAAAATTCATTAAAAGTCTTATAATGCTCCCGAAGTTACTTGACTTGAGATCACCAATTGATCCTTAAAATTAAAGGACACAAAGAACAACCCAGAAGTTGGATTTTCATTTGAAAATATGCTCCATAATAAGACACTACAACTGCTCATAACTCACGGTCCAAAAATCTGGTTTTTGTGATTCATACTCAAATACCCGAAAATCAATGCACAAATTTCTGTCCAATCTCATAACGGCTCTGTTTGCCAAAGTCTAGGACCAGGCTAAACCGGACCCAGTGAAGGGTCTATAGAGGGACTAGGGATGGCCTTGGCCACTCCCCAAGTCCTCCAAAAAAAAAAAATTACAGGTCATTGACTTGCCCCAAAAAAATTTATATCTCGATCCCTCCCCATCGAACTTTTGAAGAAACATGAAATTGAAGTTTTTGCTTCATTATTTTCCAAAAGTCTTGAAGCACTATAAAGCCGCATTCCTTGCAAGGTTACGATATAGAGTAATGCTAGGATCATCTTTTTATCCTCCTAAAGTAAATGTGGCTTTTAAAATCACCATGAAATTTTAGATGAATCATATATGAATTTTGATCAAATGGTGATTTTAAAAGCCACATCAACTTTAGGAGGATAAAAAAATGGTCTCTAACATTACTCATATGGTATGTATATATATAGTAGAACAATATTTTAATACAATTATTAAGAAAAAAAATCAAATCAATAAATCCTAAGCTTGCTATGGTGAGTGAGAGAGTACTATGCCACTTGGCACTTGCTAATCAAACAATCATTTAATTGACAATGTCCTTTTAAATTATAAAAAATTGTCAATATTTTTCCAAAAGCCCTTAAATATAAAAATAACTCCAACAAATTTTTAATAATACCTTTATAAATTAATTTGAAAAAAAAAACTGGTCTTTTTCTGTGGAAGACATGTTGATGATCACAATGGAAGTAGTTCTATGTGGTCATGATTTTAATTTGTTGGGTTTGCCACCACCCAAAGTGTTCAATAGAAGCTTTTGTGGCATGGTGACTACAGAGGTTGACCTTGTAACATATGTGAGCCACAGGAGCTTCCTGGTATAATATCTATCCATCTCATATCAAGAAAAAAAGGATTATATGGCCTAGCCAGCCTGATTTTCATCACACACCATTTCCTTTTTCTTAGGGCGTGACGATGCAATCATGGGATTCTCGTGTATGCTTGCTTGATGTACTTAAGGATATTTTATCATTGTAGGATAGTATTGACAATTTTTTATAGTTTAGACAGACAATATTGTCTTAATTTAAAGTTGGAAGAGACATTATAAATTAAATAGCAGTTTGAGAAAAATCTTGAAAAATCCAAAAATGTTCTTCTAGAAACACAACTGCAAAAGCTACCAAATAAAACATAGAGAAAGCAGCCCAATTTGGGATGTGGTAACAAGGTATGCCTAATGATCAGGGCTACTGAAAACGAACATAAGATAGTTCACTTAAGTTAGTGCGGCCCTAATAAAGACTTACTGAAATGAACATAACATGCATGCTTCACTTAATTTACTTTATGAAGTAGGAAAAAGTAAGCATTCAAGTGGGAGAATATATTATGCCAATCCACTACAATTATCAATCGTTTTCTATGTCATTGTCAAACCATATTGAGTTTCATCTTCTTTGTTAATTGCCATTTTATCTTTTGGTGTGTTTTAAAACGTTAAATCAAAACTTAATAACGCAATTCAGTTCATCAAAGTGAATAATGAAGCCGAGGGTTAGGCAACCATATAATCCATCGTTTTAATTAATTAATAGGAAGAGTTTTGTTAATTAGTAGGACATCTTTAAAATCAATCGTACTTTTAAGTTTTTTTTTTTTGGCCTTTACTTTCAAATGTTCTTTTTTTTTTTTGGCACATATCGTAGTCTTTAGTTTATAAAAAGCAATTAAAATAATTTTTTGGGGAAACTTTAAGGAACCCCCTTGAACTTTCACCCATTTTAAAATACCCCCATTAAACTTCAAAAACTCTCAATTTACACCTGAACTTTTAATTGCTCTTAATTTGAACTCATCCGTATAAATTATGACACAAATTTTTTTTTTAAAAAAAAAAACCAAAGTACTGATTTTCATTTAAAAAAATTAAAAAAACATTTTGGAAGTTGAAATTTTAAATAGTGAATTTTAAACTGTAACTTTTGTATAAAATTTCAACTTCCAGATTTTTTAAAAATATATATAAATTAGGGGTATTTTGGTCTTTTTTTAAAATTTTGTGTCATAATTTGTATGGATGGGTCCAAATTAAGAGCAATTGAAAGTTCAAGGTGTAAATTGAGAGTTTTTTAAGTTTGAGGAAGGTATTTCAAAATAGTGGAAGTTAAGGGGGTTCCCTGAAATTTCCCCTAATTTTTTTTAATAAAAAAAATTCTAAAGAACCAAAAAAAAAAAAAATTGGTTAGCCCCCTCCTATAAAATTTCCTATCTCCATCCCTGACCAGACCCAAAACTTTAAAAAAATTTCTCTCAAAATCAACTCAGCATTTTCCTTTTATATCACATTAATCACTTTTTTTTATTATTCAAATAAAAAAATCACTATAAAACAATTTTTTTTTTAAACTTTTGTATACATAATATTTTTGCTTTTTCTCTCGTATTAATTAAATTTGCTATAATTTTGGCCAACTTCCTCAAGTCTACTCATTTGCCAAACATTGCCGTTACATTCTTCCACCCAAACACCACTTCAAACTTGTAATTGGTAAACCTCATCGAGATGCTCAAACCACCTCTATTCTTCAACTCGAAATCAACCCGGGAGTTTAAGCCAAATTCGACGAAAACAGAACAAAGAACCAAAATCGGAAAATCACAAACCAAAACCCATGATCGTCTGAAGTTAAGAAAATCAAGCTCATCATCACCCAGTCACCCAAATATATATATATATATATATATATATATATATATTTATTTCTCAATACAATATCAAGCTTCAAATTGAATGGATATTCTCAGTCGCAAGCAGAGCCAATATTTTGGGTCAAGGTCAAGAATTTATTTATTTATTTTATATATAAAGTTGAAGAAAAAAAAATTAATTAAAAATCAATTCCCTCTCTTCCTCTGTTTCTGTTTCTCTTCTTTTTGTTTCTTTCCCTCTATTTTCTCCTCTGCTTCTTCTTAGTTCTTTCTTCTCTCTGCTTTATTTTAAAGGAAAGGGGTTATGACGCCAGCTTTCGGTGGGTTTGTTAGAAGGATAAGGGGATTGAGCTGGTTTAGGTATTTTTTTTTTCCCATACCGTGGGGGTGGGGGTGGGGATGGCGGTGGACTCAGACCTTAAGTTTCTGGACAAGTTAATCAGGCCAACCAAGACTGACAAAAGCCACATGGAAGACCGAAAACCCCGAAGTTTAGAGAGGAAAATGTTGCCAGTCAACAAGACCCAGCCTAACTTGGCTATATTTACCATCAATGAGTTCGAAGTGATCTCGAGTTGTTCCAAAATGACAAGCTTAATGTCGTTGTTTTGCCTTTCCCTCATCATCCTTCCACTTCTCACACACGCCATCTCCTCCTGCGATGGCCCCTGTACTACTCTCGATGACTGTGACGGCCAGCTTATCTGCATCAATGGCAAGTGCAACGACGACCCTGATGTGGGTACTCACGAGTGCTCTGGAGGAGGCTCCACACCTGCTCCTGATCCAACCAACTGCCCGCCCTCCACGAGTGAACCCTCGTGCCAAGGCCAATCCAACCCTCAGCGCTGCTCGCCCCCGGTGACGTCCTCCACGCAAGCGCATCTCACACTGAACGATTTCAGCGAAGGTGGCGACGGCGGGGACCCATCGGAGTGCGACGAAAAGTACCATGAGAACACGGAGCTGGTGGTGGCGCTCTCGACAGGGTGGTTTGATAATCGGTCACGATGTGGGAAGATGATCAGGATTACGGCAAATAATGGGAGGAGTACGACGGCCAAGGTAGTGGATGAGTGTGATTCCGTGAATGGGTGTGATAAAGCGCACGCGTTTCAGCCACCATGTAGGAACAATATTGTGGATGCCTCCGTCGCTGTTTGGGATGCCTTGGGGTTGGATCAGGCTCTGGGTGACGTGCCTGTCACATGGTCTCTGGCCTAGTACCTCCTACTACCTAGTAGTACCTAGTACAAGACCAATTAAATAATTAAGGAGCATACATACCTTTACATGCTTAATTTGCTCCAATTAAATAATTAAGGAGCATACATTCTTATATGTTCAGGTGAAGTTCCTTTAATGTCCATGTTGTTAAGACATTTATTTCTACATTTGATCATTAAGAGTATAATTTCATCCTTTGCAATCATAACAGTTAGTATTGATCAGACTAGAGATGATCTTTCTCCGTACTAATCCATCTTGAATGAGACTTAATTATTTTAATGTTTTAACTAATGGTCAAATATCAGACTTAATTATTTTAATGCTTCAACTAATGGTCACTTATCAGTAACTTGTTATTACTCTCTAAACCTTTTGTTAGATTAAATCTTAAAAAAAGGTCGAGTTACCATTATTGGTAATTATTTTGAAAATGTTTGTGTCTCATTCCGATGGATGTTATCCTTATCAATTCTTGAGATAAACTTTTGGTAACAGAATTTGGCAAGTTACTACTTGACCTTACATAGACAATGGTTATGATTTTATCCATAATTAATTGTCTAACGTACTCACGTCTTAGGCTTATGTGTCTAGTGTAAAAACTTAGATTTTAAAACTCTTATTGAAATAATATTAAATAGATTAAAAGGATAATAAATAAATTTAAAGTAATGATATATAAATTAACGATATTAAATAATTATTTGGTGTTAAGGGTATATATTACATTGATTGTTGATCTATTTTGAATATCACTTTAATTCTCAAATTTAGCTTCATAAGTATGTTTATGGGCATAATCAAACCCAATTTAATGAATACATTATTTATATTAATGTTTGGTGAAGTCAAAAATTAATTTGAAACTTTTAATTTTTTTGTCTAAAAAGCATTGTCTTAATTTTCATACTGTCTAATAAAGATTAAAACCACTAAGAAAAGGTACCAAGGCTAACCACTTTTGTTGAAAGCTTGAAGACTTCTAGTAATAAGGATTATGAATAATATCTTGATCATTTAATGAGGTAAGTGGCAAAGTTGGAATGCAAGTAGTTAAAGTCTAATTGAATTGGAAACTTTGTACGAGTCAAAAACAGGGTCAAACAAACTCGGATGAAGTTGAACCAAAAATATAAAATGGCCAACTGGGAATGCAAGTAGTTAAAATCTAATTGAATTGAAAACTTTGTAAGGGCCAAAAACAGAGTCACACGAACTCGGATGAAGTCGAACAAAAAATATAAAATGTTTGACTTGGAGTCTTTTATTTACCCTCAAAATTTCATGTCAATCAAAATACGTTTGGACATCAAAAGATGGAATGCAGTACACTGCCTTCATTTTGGATGAAAATGCTAAAGTGGACTAAGTTCATTCTTTTGGTTGAATACATTTCAACCCTTTGATCAAAAGTATAAAAATGAATCTTAGCAATTCATTATCTTATAGATTGAAGCTTCTATTCAACTTGGATCAAAAGTATGAAAATGAATCTTAGCCATTCATTCTCTTATATATAAAAGTTTGTATTTAACCCTTAAATCAAAAGTATGAAAATGAATCATAGCCATTAATTTTCTTATAGATAGAAGTTTGTATTTAATCTTTTGATTAAAAGTGTGAAAATGAATCATAACCATTCATTCTCTTATAAATAGAAGGCTAAGTAAATTCATTTTTCACTTGAGCTATTTTACATTCTTAGTAAGTAAAGATAGCTTGCTCCTCCTTTTATTATATTTCTTAGTTCTAAGTCAAAAACCATATGACATAAATCTTTCTTATAGTTTTTAAGTGTTCTTACTTTTCTAAACTAACTACCTAGAGAAGATTTTGTGGAGTTTTACTTCAAGGTTTATTGGGTGAGTGTTTCTTGTATAAATATAATGATTTATTGTTTGTATTATTTGTTTTCGTTTAATTGTTTTAGACCCAATAAGCTTATGATGAAAAGAGTATTGGATACAAATGAATTAATGATAATCAGTTAATGGACAAATCGATTAAAGGTTTATGATATTATTTATATTTATTACATATATTATTTTGCAGCATTTACATTTAGTAATTTCTCTTATTGTCATTTACATTTTAATAAATATTTTTGGCAGTATGAACCATTGGTCTTATCATCGAAATATGAATTCAGTATTTATATTCAGTAATTTCTTTTATTGTCATTTAAATTTTAGTTCATATTTTTGGCGGTACAGATCATTGGTCTCAACCCCGAAAAATGAATTCAGTATTTATATTCAGTCATTTATTTTATTGTCATTTAAATTTTAGTTCATTTTTTTGACGGTACAAACTATCGGTTTCATCCCGAAATATGAATACAATATTTATATTCAATTATTTCTTTTATTGTCATTTAAATTTTAATTCATATTTTTTACGGTACGGACCATTGATCTCATCCATGAAATATGAGTCATGCTTTATATATATTATTTATAATACTAGTTTTTATTTAGTGATACTAGCCATCAGCCTGGTCACAAAAAACGAATTCGGATATAAAACTATTTATAAGTGATTATCTCAGATTTATACAATAAAATGAGTAAGTAAAGATGAAATGACGGATAATAAATAAATATAAAAAGATTAGGGTCTTTAAACAATAATATTATTTGAAAGTAAATTAATATGTAAATATTGTTTGTATGTATATATTTATATGCAGAAGTGGAGCAAAATTCTACACTGAATGTAAATATGAATGTACTTACTGAATATTAGCTTTGTTTTGTTGCTATATAAATTCTTTTTTTTTTTTTTTTTGACATGTCCACGCAAGGATAGGGGGAGGGGGGATTCGAACTTGTGACCTCCGCTTCATAAAGCGTGGTTCACAGCCGATTGAGCTACCACTTGGGGACTTGCTATATAAATTCTTATTTTGCCTTATTGATATTATTTCGCATTATAATTGTTGCATAATGTATCTAATAATATAAGCTGATAAGATAACTACCTTAAGAACAAGCTGAGTGGATTGTCACGAGGAAATGTTGGTATCTCAGTGGATGAGAGTGTATAACCGTCCAATAGGCCTAATATATAATTAAGTTGGGGCAGTGTAGTCACCAGCACCAAACAGGTAAAACTCTAAAGTATGAGGGACATAATGGACGTGAACGGGCTGAGAGCTCATGACGAAAGGTCTAAAAAAAGATTATCATCAAACACAAACTAATATGTCATTATGCTGCATTCACATCTCATTCATCATTGTATATTTTATTCATTAATCTTATTTTGTCTAAAACTAGTCTTTTAGTATTTATTTCCAGGAAAATAGATAATTACTCACTTATTTGTCTATGTAAACATGATAACGTCATATTTACATAGACCTTGATGCAGGAATAGAGAGTAAGGGCGATGGTCCCTTTATTGGTTTTGATGGTTGATAGATCATCTATTGCGAGATTGATGTTTACTTTATGAAGCAAGTCTCATTTATGTTAATTGTTTTTATTACATATTGTGATGTGTGCGAATTTGAAAAATATTACTATATTAATTTAGTGCCGCCTGTGGTATATATTTGATACATCTAGTATGTACATATGTTGTAATAAGAACCATATTTCTATTTTTATTAAATAATATATCACCTTGAGGTATTTCAATCAGCTCAATTGTGTTGTGCAAGTTATTCCTAGGCCATAGAAGAAGAAAAAAATAGTATACATATTTCACTGTAAAAATTATACTTATAAAATTGTAGCTTAATAACTTCGATATTTGCTAGTTCAAACATCGGAGCTTTACATCTAGACTTCCCATTATATAGTTTACTATAAGCTTTAAATATGGTAGCTTCACTATCCTAATGCGAGGAAATGGCTAGTTTATATTTTAGAAAGTATAGCATAAATAATTTTTTTTTTATTAATCACAAAACATGAGATGTGATAACCAAACATTGCAACCCTCTTGAAAATAAGATTCCAAAATTTAAATTAATAAGAAATAATACATTTAATTATTTAATTAATGCATTAACAAAACAATGTGGACCACGAAAATTAATGGTAATCAAAATTTGGTAATGGTGACATATCGTTTTTAGGTATTAGGATCCTCTCCATTTCAAAATCCCTCAATTTCCTTTATTTAGTGTATTTTGAAGGGTAGTATTGTCCAAGAGTTTTAATGAGGGTAGTACATTAAATGCATTACCCTTCAAAATGCACTAAATGAAGGAAATGAAGGGATTTTGAAATGGAGAGGATTATTTTCCCGTTTTTAGCATCCGATGAAAAAGAATTTACCAAAATAAAAAAATATGAAAAACATCATAGAGATTGGGTGGTGCGTTTGGATTAGTTATGTATTGTATATGGGAGCCCCTACCATACGGTATATCTGCAAAAGGGGTTTTTAGCATCCAATCCCATATTGACACATTACCATGCTTATTTTGATAAAATAAGCTCAAAACACCGGATGAACTCAAACAAAGAACCAAACCACCCCCCACTCCCATGACACAAAACCACCGGGACTTCATTTCCGTCAGACCGGTTGACAAAACCAACCTATTTTTCACGCTTTGAACCCAATGGGACTCGGTCGGGCCATGACCCATCTCCGCTCATTTCATTTCGCCAAACCCACCGGAAAACACCAAAAAATACAAAATCCAAACTTAAAAATCGATTCTAATCCCTCAAAAATCGATTCTAATGCCTTAAAAATCGATTCTAATGCCTCAAAAATCGATTCTAATGCCTCAAAATTTATTTTGGATTCAAAACTAAAACCTAAAGGGGAAGGTTAACCCTTTTTGGGGATTTTATCATCCTAAAATCGGAGCAAAAACCAAAGAAAAACCAAAAAATCATACCCAAATCGGAGCAAACCCATCACAAAAAACAAAAAATAGACTCACCGAATCGTGCAATCCATTCTTTCCACACCGGCTCACACCGGTCGAGAACGCCGAATCCGTAGTCGCTATCGTGGTGCACGGCCGCTAGCCTTGCTCCTACCGTACTCCTCTTGCTCGTCTCGTGAAACGCACGTCATTCGGCAAGTAAGGTGCCGAAGCCAGCAGCCGACTAGGACATGGGCGTTATCTGCAGAGGTCGACGTCCCCATCGAAGGAAGACATCACGGGTGGCTTCTTCTCTTTTTCCTTTTATTTTCTCTTCTCTCCTTCCGCTCTTCTTTCTCTTTAGATTAAAATCGGTTGCGGGAGGGTTTAGATTTTTGTTTTGCATTTTTTCTCCTTTACATGAGGTGTCATTGTCCTAGTGGATGCTGCAAAAATCATGTTTTGCAGACCGACCGTATTGTAGGTTTTCTCATTGTATATATGATCTGACTCATTAGGATTAGGATTAAGTATGGGTTTTTATCAATTTATGTGTCATTTTATTATTGTATTTCTATTTAAATACCATTTGGTTGTTAATGAGAAGCAGAGAAGTTATTTGTTGACGAAACCAATGCTCCGGCAGCCGAGAAGAGTAGATCCCATATCTTCGCATGTCCGATGATGTTCCAAAATCTAAGATTTTCTCGATGGAAGATGAGGGCCATTATAAATACTATGGAGGGGATCATGTTCAGTCCAATGCTTTGATAGGTCAATGCTATAAACTACAGGGAAATTGGGAAATTGTGAATAGCATCTGATAAAGAGTAATCGTAGAAAACTTACCATAGTTGGATGTTTGCTATCTGTTGCAGCTTTTATAAAAATTGGTTTTTACATCAATTGAATGTCAATAATACTTTTTTTTTTTCATGATAGTACTAAGCTTATCACAGTTTGATGTTTGCTAGCTATTGTAGCTTCTAAAAATTGCTTTTTACATCAATTGAATGTTAATAATGCTTTTCTTCATAGTGATCTTAATAAAAAAGTTTATATGAGTGTTCTACCTGGTTTTGGCATTAAGGGGGAGTTTCAAGTTTGTAAGTTGAAGAAATCTTTATATGGCCTTAAGCAAGCCTCTTGACAGTGGTTTTCCAAATTATCTAACACCTTGATTGATGAAGGCTTTATTTAGTCAAAGTATGATTACAATCTTTTCACTAAAAATGAAGATTGTGTTTTGATTGCCCTATTGGTTTATGTTGAATTGCTGTTAAAAACAACATATAAGTTGATAAGAATTTAACAAATTGTTCAATTATTTCCTATTTCTACAAAAAGAAAAAGCTTTGCCGCCACCCCCAACCACTGGATGGGGAGGCCAGCGAGCCACTGCATGGCCTAGGGGTGGCTGCCCAGCCACCCAATGACCATGGAGTGGCCAGCTCACCTCTCTTTAGGGTGGTTGCCCTTCAATTTTGGTTTTTGTTTAAAAATTTTGTTTAAAAAAATTTAATTGTTTGATTTTTTTATCTTAATAGTTTAGTATGGTTTTATTTTATTTTTCTTATTATGCTTTATGCTGATGTGTAAAATGATAAATGGTGGGCCAAAAAAAAAAGAGGAAAAACTTAAATTTGTCCTCTCGAGCTTCTAACCGATCGTACAAACCTCTTTGAACTTTCAAAATTCTCACTTAAATCTCCTGAACTTTGATTTGCTATCATTTAAAACCCCTCATATTAAAATTATACTGTTTTGAATCCTAAATTTCAGCACCTACCCAATCCAAAATGACACCATTTTGAGCATTAAATTTAAAACTAACAGAAAGGTCTAAAGTGAGAACAAATCAAAGTTTAATAGTCTAAATGAGAGTTTTAAAAATTGAAAAAGAATTTGTACATTTAACTTAAAATTCGGAAGAGCAAATTAAAATTTTCCCAAAAAATAAATTTACAAATTTTTTTTTTCGTAATCTCAAATCGATTGACTTACTCACGCCAATCATTTTTCTAAAGGTATATGTTTTGTGTTTTGATTTGATATGATTTTGTTCCATAGAATCGGAATAAAATAAGGAGAAATAATTAACGGGTGGCAAAGCTGGCAAGCAAGAAGCAGGCGAGGCGAGGAGGAGGGGACAAGGTATTTACAGGTCGCCAGGTGGCACTCACACAACAACTGTGAGCTGAAAAATGTTCTCGGTTTTCTCATTTTGAGCATCGGCCCTGGCCCCCTGCCATCTGATATTCTTCCATCATCACAACCCTCCGAACCACGTGGGTTACCCAGCTACGACTCTGACCTACCTTACGTCTCTTTGATTGGATCGCTGCCCCAGTTGCACCATCAGTATTCAACACTAACCCCCTACCCACTACCAGCCACACGATCTTAATCACACGGCCTCTAATTAAAAAAAACCCTCTGCTTTCTTTCTCCCAGGAATATTTATAAATCACCTGCTCCGGCCACCTTTTGTCTTCATCTCTACCCACACGCTCTACTTTTCTCCCCACCGTCGGATTCGTTGATATAAAAACTCATTTAACGGTTCGAATTAATCATGATGGAAGTGAGCCATAACTGAGAGTGAGAGTTTCTTTCTTCTGAGACTCTGAGGTACATTTATATGTATGACCGGCTTTTGTTTGTTTTTTTTTATCGGTTATCGGTAACAAGACATGGTCTCCAAGCAAAAGATCTGGCGGTCGACATTCAAAGCAGGCCCAGAGAGCTATATCCCAGCAAGGTACAATCTGCCAGGTGACGTAATCTCCAGTTGCCCGTACAGCGTTCTGCCCAACACCAGCTCCTTTCCCAATTACTACCTCACACGTAGGACTTGCAGACTGCTCTGTGCAATGTTCAGGGTTCGCCATCACTGGCGTGCTGCAGCGGTGTTGCGGTGAGGACATTTTCGTCTTTCCTCGCTCAAGACAAGACATGCTGTCGGAAAAGACATTTCCTCTATTTTTTTCTTCCTGAAATATTTTATTTATTTCGAGTTTGAAGTTCATTGGGGATAATCCAAAAGTTATGGGAAAAATTTAAAGCAAGTTATTGTATAGTAATTTTTAAATATATATTCTCCTTGAATTTTTTATTTTATTTTATAGATAATAGAATTTTAACCTAATAAGATTTTTTTCAAGTTGGTCTAGTTTTAATTTCGACAAAAAGTGAAGAATAATGTTAGAAATTCTTTTAGTAATTTTTTTTAATGTGCTTCTAATTGTAATATAACTTTTAAAATCATTAATAAATTAAAAGTTTATAATGATAATATCAAATTTAATAATAATTTTAAAAGTCATCACAGTTAACAGAACTTAAGAAAATATTAAAAGAACACATAATATTTTTTAAAAATAAATAATATAATATAAAAAGTAAAAATTATTTTAATATTAGTTTTTTTAAATGCAATAAATAGTATTTAGTAGAATGATTGTATTTGACGGTGTTTAACAAATACCACCATTGCATTGGGTAGCTTAATGTGAGAGGTTGCTTGACTTCACCTGTTTAGCCAAATATTTGGATGAACTTAGACAATAAAACTTGGACTAAGTCGAGTGGGTGGGACCAAGACTGTTCGAGCACTTATTCAAGCATATGAGGCCTTCAACATTAAGTTGCTATATTGCAATGTACTTAGACAACTCATCATAAGGAATCTATAGGTAAAACTTTACTTAATTTTTTAAATTTTCATCGTGTTTACGATTATTCTTTTAAGATTAAAAAATTATCTGTATTCAATAGAATTTGAAATATAACAGCTATAGTAATGTTAAGTTTTATTAGTAAATGTAAGGATCGAAATTTGTTCTTGAAAGGAATTTTTTTGAACCTAATATCTAAAATTAGTTCCATATATGTACTTTTTAGCAGATATAAAGAAGCAAGTGTGTGCATATAATTTAAATATATTTTATTAATTATTTAGGTTGAAGCATGAAGGAAAATATCTTTATGTCCAATCTGACGTGGGCTGCAGACAGTACAGTATATAAGCAGGGAATATGAGTGGTAGTTTTCCGTAATTAGACACGTTTATTGAGGGTGTTTGTTAAGACAACCAGTCGCCCAATAAAAAGGAGTGCGAAATTTCGGTCCAGGGACCCCCCAGAGGAGCACGAGAATTCAATACCTGAAGATTCATTCTCACAAACGGCTAGGAGCCTAGCCTAGGACCGTTCTCTCCGTTAAAACTAACGGCGACTATGCGTGAAGAGAGTAAACGCGCTTGGACGTTAAGGCTAACGGCTATTATTGCTTCGCAATTATTGCGCTCAAGCCTCAAGCTCCACCCCTAGCTTCCCACTCCTTAGTCCTTAACCTCGCCGGAATCTCGAACCGGAAAGTGAACACGATTCGAGATAAACAGGTGGTTCCCGGAATTTAGATCTGAGCTACTAGAATTCGTTGCCATAGGTAAATATATGTCAACCTTTTTTGTTTTTGGTCGGAGTTTTTGAACGAAAATGTTTCTTTTTTTGTTTGTTTTTGTTTTTGTTTTTCTACTCTTTTTGGTTTAAGATAGATAAAGGATCTACATGGGATTAAAGTTTTTGATGATTATAGTATGGTTAAGCTTCCTGGTGTCATGGCCTTTGTTGAATTATGAGACTTGCATAGTGAAATCTTACTTTAAAAGGAAAAAAATAAAAAGAAAGTAGTTTATGTGTAAATTATAGGTTGAAGAGCTCTTTTCATGTACAAGGTTGAGTGGTGGTGTTCAGCTGAGTGAAGTGGATCTGTAGGTTGGAGGCTGGGGCAATATTTTTTAGATGGGTTTATTATGGTATTAAATAATTGTATTAGGGTTTCATCATGACACGTGAAGATAACCCACGTATGGTTGTTGAGGCTCCTTTCTTTACGTTTCCATCCTGGTGATCTGATCTGATCTTTTCTTTCTTTTTTATTTATTTGTTTTTTTCTTCGTTTGGGGGGGTATTCAATATTCATGATGAAGAATACCGACAGCGAAGGAATTTGCACTGTTGGTGGAAAAGTCTGGGAGCTGTGTGTGGGAACCTATGTCGCTTCGGCTTATTATTAGCTATGGGAGACTATAGACTAATTTGTTGTTACGACAAAGTAAAACCATTGCGTCCACGCTTTCTCTCTCTCTTTTGTTTCGTCCATGTTGCTTAAGTAACATGAAATAGTTATGCATCCTTTCTCTCTCTGCTCTTGTATGCTGAATTATGTTTCTCAGCTTAAGAAGAAGATAGTTTTTAATGATTATTATATATTGTTCTTGTATATATTTTGAGTTTGAAATAAAAATGGTGTTTCAGGAAAGTGTTTGTAGAATGCTGCGATGAGCTGGATGGGTGGAGCTGGGGTATAGTAAAAATGGTGGAGTAGTGAGAATTTGCTGGATGGAGATGGGCAGCTTTAGGCCAGAGTTACATGTAGCACAACAAAGCCGGCGTGATAAGTTGAGAGTTGCACATCATTTACAAGATTTGGAACAAAACCCAGATCTTGTTCATGTTCGGAACGTTAATAACGCTCATAATTTGCTTTACGACCCATATTCCTCGGAAATAATCAATTTTTCGACCAAGTCAAATCTTTTATCGGCGCATCGAGACATAATGGATGCAACTCAAATTGTGGCAGGGGAGGATGCCGCTCCGTTTCCCAGTTGGTCTTTACCACTCTCGTCTAACGGCAACAACAACATCATCATCAATGCTTTGTCTAAATCTCCCATTGAACCGCAGAATTATGGTAATTGGGTGGTGAGTTATGCAAGTGGTAGTACTGAAAGTAATAATATTTTCGGGGAAGTAAGTAACAACATATCTTCAGCGTATCCACAATCTCTGAAACCTGGGTACAATGTTGGCTTTCATCAAGATCATAATATGAGAGCAATGGAAGCGCAGAATATGAGAGCAAGCGATGGCGGGAATAATAATAATAATAAACCTGCTCTACTTGCAGCAGCCTATGGAAATGAGTCGTCAGATGTGTTATGTTTTGACAATGCTGGTGGTGCTTGGCCAAATAGAGCAGTCGACAGCTGCCATCATCAGTGGAGTAGTGGTGATTCTAATCCGCAGGGTCTCTCTCTATCACTTTCATCATCAAATCCAGCTCTGAAACTGCCCGGAGCTCATCAGTTTGGAGAGGGATCTTGTGGGTCAGAAGATTTACACTCAACAAGTACAACAACAGCTAGTAAATGCTGTGGAAAATCTCTTCAAGACATAGTGGGGATTTCCACTAACATTAACACTAGTTATCGAAACACAGGTCCTCTCGGCCCTTTCACAGGATATGCGACCATTTTAAAGGCTTCCAAGTTCTTGAAGCCTGCACAGAAGTTATTGGATGAATTCTGCGGCATGTCTGACAGGGCGTCTGGAGAAGTTAGCACTTCTGGTGATGCTTTAAATGCTGCAGCAGCCGAAACTCAAGAGCTTGCAGCTGCTGCTGCCTCCTCTACATTTTTTACTTATAATGAAATGAGTTGTGATGGTGGAGTTGGAAGTAGCTCTTCTGAATCAATTCGCCCCGAGTTCCAACAGAAGAAAGCAAAGCTCTTATATATGCAGGAGGAGGTTGGTTCATTCATTCATTCTTCTTTTTCTAATTATGAATGCTTCTGCGATAACCAGATAGATTGATTTTGTGAAAAAATTAAGTGTGGATGGACGATACAAGTGAGTCAAACTAATTAGAGTGTAGGCTCAACAATGTCTATGGCCACAAGTTTGGTTTCAGAACCTTTTTAAGGCATCTCCCTGTCATGATTCTGCATGTTACTTTCAAAAGAAAAAAAGAAAAAGAAAAAAAGAAAAAAGAAAAAGAAACATGAGCATAGTACTGATTCTCTATGTTGCCAAAGTTCATTTTCATTAAATGCAATATATATATATTTCTTCAACCCAACTCCAGGTGAATTTCCAAAATCCTATTCATTAAAGAAAACATTCATAGAGAAGGTTACGTTCTTTTGGTATACTAGTTCTCAAGTCAAAAGAATCTATACCTTTACATATAAAGAAGAATGATTGGAAAATAAGTTAATCATTCTTTTTGGGGATTGGGGAAAGGGACAGATTGCTTATAAGTGCATCATGTATGTAATACTAGTATGCCAAAATAGTTAGTAAGGTGTTTTGACACCAAGATAAACAAATAGGTTGTAAACTCTGAAGCAAATTTAAATTAGAACAACTAAGCAAACCAATGCTCCTTCTATTGCAACATTTAAAGTTTTCTTATTCATAAGGGTGACCAATTCTCTCTCACTATCTACCTAATGCATCTCTAGACTACTCTAGGCCTTACAATTGGCCTTGGTGAATTCATCATATTACTATACCTTGGACTTGGGTACCTCCCGGTCTCTCAAATATTTCCCTATTCTCTTTAACTTGTGCAAGTTAATCAGGTGCTTGATTTATTGGTCTCATCTCCATAGGAAAATGTCACAGGATTGTTAATTTATAGCCTGCTTGTTTGTTAATTGTTATTGACATGGGGTTGCACATTATGTGACCAAGTTCATCACTCAAATCACATGTGGAAATAGAGTGAACAAATTATTTAAAATCTAGGGCACAACTAATTAACAAAGGACAAACTAATGCAAATCAGTTTTGCAAGATGTATATAAGTTGCCATATAAGATTTGATGTTTCTTAGCATTTTGTCTAGTTTGTTTTATTTTTGGTGTACTTTCTAACGCAACTATGTATATTTGATTATGAATGTTGTGTAATTGATTATGTAAGTAATACTAGTATTCCTTTTTCTTTTCCTTATTTCTGTTATGCACTAGACTATACTGTGGTTTAACTTCTAAAAAGTTTTATACATCTTTGTAAAAATTGATGGGATTGAGGTTGGGGGGATGAGGATATTTTCTTTAAATGTTTGGACGAGTTGTTCAGGTTCTTTCAGGTTGTTCTTAGTGCCCAATTGGTATGAATATATATACAATCCTAGCAGGAGCTACTATGCTCTCAACTCTTTGCACAATGCCCCATATCGCTATCTTATTTCTTCCTTGATCTCAGAGGGTACAAGCTTACTCTGCCTACTTCATAAATAAGTTTAAATAGGGTAGAATGATACTTCTCCCATCTGGTCTGGGGATGTGCTAGTTACATATATTGGATATTCAGAAGGATTAGTCACGGTTAAAGCTTTTTCATACCCACAAATATTGTCTAGATTGATCTAGTATACATTTGATTTGGGACTTAATAGATGGTTTTATATGCAACTTTTGGCATCTTCATAATGCGTGATGCATTGTCTAATTCCTCAAATTAGATTTCACAAATTCATCTTGTACGTCCACTTTGCCAAGGCTTGCATAAGTCTTATCAACTGATTTTTAATGTTTCTTGCTGTCATGTACATGAAGATGGAATCCAGTATCTT
Organism: Carpinus viminea; assembly: GCA_013348765.1. NCBI lineage: Eukaryota > Viridiplantae > Streptophyta > Magnoliopsida > Fagales > Betulaceae > Carpinus > Carpinus viminea. The sequence goes on along the minus strand of CP054668.1, from coordinate 7,477,028 downwards.
CTTATCAATTGTTGGGGTGCTTTTCAAATTAAAATTTCTCTGTCAATTTACTGGCTGATTTTGTGACTTTTGATGCGACTTATGGGGCATCCATGTTTATTAAAGTTGTCAAGTATTTGGTAGGTTATTTGTGTAATCTGGGATGGGACATTTGATGGGGCGATAGTATGATGTTCACTCTTCTAGAGAGTCTACAGCATAACATATCTACTGAGAAATTTCACGAGTCAATTGTGACCATTCCTTTTTTTTTTTTTTTTTTCTGAATTTATTATTAATATACAACTGTCAGTGATCTACCTGTCACTCTTGAGAGTCTCCATTGTAATATCTTTCTTCTTAAAAACATATGGAGGCACTGCAACCATTCTTTGTTCCATATTCTAGATCCAAAATGAATTATAGTGATTTCATGTTTTAACTCCAAGGAATGTAGAATGTAGCTCTTAACTGCAATGAATTCTTTGTTCCACCAAGCAACTTTGAATCTAGAATGTAGCTTCACGGAGCAAAGAACCAGAATTCTATTGACCCACTTAGTCAGGAGGTATTCTTTATATGTGTGTATATATATATATAGGACCATTCTAATTAGATTTTCAATAAACAGTGTACAGCACTCATCTGACAGTCACTTTATTAAAGTCCAATGAGTTGGTTGTCTTGCAATGTCCAATGGCCTTATTATAGTGTGAAAGAGACAGCTAGCCTATATGATTTTCAACATAATGCCAATGTTACTGTTGATTTTCCACAGCTAGCTAGGTTCAACTTTTGTTTCTCCTCAAGTAGTGCTCAAAGAAAATAATATACTGGTTGGTACCCGGGAACATGATTTTTGAAGTGATGAGTTTGTTGTTGGAATCTATACTAGTAGTTTTCAATTTGAAGGTTTGAACTTTTTCTATAAATTTAATTATTTCATTTTAAAAACCTAGTTGGTGACCTGGTGTGGTTTACTTTGGAAAGGTTTGCAGAAGGTATAAGCAATATCATCAGCAAATGCAGATGGTGGTTTCATCGTTTGAATCAGTGGCAGGTCTAAGTTGTGCAACCCCATACATCTCCTTGGCTCTCAAATCCGTGTCTAGGCATTTTAGGTGCCTAAAGAATGCCATCTCAGAGCAGCTGAAGCACATGGGAAAAGCCTTGGGGGAGGATTTGTCATCGCCTACTGCTACTACTACTAGTACTAGTAAAGGTGATGCAAATATGGTGAGGCTAAAGCAGTTGGACCAGAGCTTGCAAAGGCAAAGATATGGCGGGGCCAATGTGGGCTTCCTTGACACTACTCAACAACACGTCTGGAGGCCCCAGAGAGGCTTACCAGAACGTTCCGTGGCTATTCTTAGAGCTTGGCTATTTGAGCATTTTCTTCACCCGTAGGCCCTCTCTCTCTCTCTCTCTCTCTCTCCGTGTCTTTTCTTTAGAGCTTGGTTTGCTTTAATCAAAATCCTGTTTTAGGTACCCCACGGACACAGATAAGCACATGTTAGCCACTCAAACGGGTCTATCTCGAAACCAGGTAAGGTGTTGTGGATAACTCTAGTAGCTAGCTAGCTAGCATAGCACCGCACCAGAATGACTGATGATAAACTAATAATGCGCGCAGGTGTCAAACTGGTTCATAAATGCCCGTGTGCGCGTGTGGAAGCCAATGGTTGAAGAAATACACACGCTCGAAACAAAAGCAGAAGCCAACAAGAACATTGAAGGTAGCAGCAGCAGCAGCATAAATAAGCGAGTGGAATGCGAGTGGAATCAACAAGAGAAGCGTTCGAGAATGGATTGTGAAATAGAAACAAGCATGGATGGGTCTGGGTCGCTGATGGGTTTTTTGCCATACCAGCCGAGTGGAGCTGCTGTGTCCCTTACCTTGGGCCTCAGGCATGGTGCTGAAAATGTTAATGTACAGCAGTTGCAGTTGCAGGAGGATCAGCTTAGGCAGCAGTTTGGAGGGCGGATGATTCGTGATTTTGTTGGGTGATTTTTATATTATATTATTATTAAGCTCTCGAGTGAATGATGGTCTTCAATCATCGCATCTCATATTTGTAATCTTTAATGTCATTCTATTTGTAATCTTTAACACAAGGAACCCCCACCCCCTTTAATTTGGTGGCCGGGTGCTATTCCGTAATCCTCCTTGCGTCAGTGTCTCAGTGTGAGAGGGAAAGGGAGACGCCAGTTCTTAGGCACTGCAAGGAAAATAAAAGGGTCGGTTGTGAAAGGCCGCCAAGTTGGGGGAGGGCGGCCGTTCTATGACACAGAATAAGTACATAAATATCAGCAAAAGATCACAACAGTAGTGGAGAGATATTACCTTATCTACAGAAACCTAGTCATCTACAGGTTGAGCCGTTTATATAATTTTTATGCAAGTAAATTTTAAGTTTAACCTATATATTAGGACTGCAATTTAACCTGCGAATGCCACAAGTAGTCTTAGGGTTAGGGTTTATGTTAAATGGGTACCTTTTTTATTTTATTTTATTATTTTATCTTTTTAACATGTTTGCATAGTAGGAAGCAAATTCAAATTAGTAACTTTTACCTTATCAAGTGTAATTTTAGCCGATTAAGCTATTTTTTAGGAATTTGAGTCGTTTATGATCTCCTTAGGAATTTAGGTAATTTATGATCTAGTTTAATAAACATGTCATGTTTGAGTTAACTTAAATGGGTTGGTGGGTGGTATGGTTTAATTGATTGAGATACCTCTTGATAACTTATCAACCATAGTTTCCTCCAGGCATGAGGTTGTATTGTACAACTAGTTGCAAGTTTCCTTGAGGCACCATTTGGTAAACGGTTTGGCAAAGGCACCAAAATTCAACTTTTTCAATAGGAAATTTTACTTACTCCCTTAAACTTTGGCCACTTTTACAGATACCTCTTTAATGTTCAAAACCTCTTACTTAGGTGTATCAAAGTTTGATTTTCTTTCACTTTGCCAATTCCATTTAGAAAATCTTAATAGAATGTCAATTTTATCCTAAAATTACTCGTTATTTTGGGAACGGTGTAGTTATAGAGACAGGGGTAAAATTAGAATTGTAAAGAATTTTATGTATGGAATAAGTAAAGTGAGAGAAAATCAAAGTTTGATATACCTAAGTGAGCTTTTGAATATTGGGGTATTTGTAAAATCGTGAAAATTCAAGAGATAAGTGAAGTTTCTCATTTTTTCAATATTTTCTTACTTTTTACATCACATCAATTACTTTTTATTATTATTTAAATAAAAAAAATCATTACAAACATTTT